>JAJGRW010004499.1:0-87500 GCA_025461045.1 Carex parvula | reverse complement strand
AAATGTTAGTGTTGGTGTCCTAGACCCAGATCATATTTATGATATATTTAGTTTATTAGTGAATGATTTTATCATTTTGTACCTTGAGTATTCATATTAGTGGATCATTTAAGTTGATGACTTAAATTGTAGAACTTCACAACGAATAAATTTGTTTACTCTTAAATGTCCCTTATCTTGGCAATCAGCAAGGTACACTGGTTGACTATATAAGATAAGTGTAGTGATTAGATGATGGCCATGTTTTACAGGTTATACGATAAGGAGTTATTGATCTAATCACACATGTACATACATGGAGATGTATGGCACTGGACATACCTAAGAATGAAATATTATATGGATTGTGTTATGTGTCATTGATATTTCATTGTGTCTAGAATTCTTTGGTTGAGATATTTATTTTTCTTACATAAGGGATGTGTATTGTTGGTACTGTCCAACGCTCTCTTTAACGAGGAGTTATATAGACAGTTACTGCAGTGCATATAACTTATGCAGAAGAACGATACTTATCAAGAAACCATTGTCCCTTATATGTTAATATAAGCGATGATATCTCTGGGGCCCTTGATAAAGTTTATATTATGTGCATGCAATATGATTATATGATAATCATATCATAATTAAACTTTAGGAAATCAAGAAAGAATAATTGGTAAGGATGACACATTCCTACCTTACGATTATTTGGATATCATGTGGCAAGGAATAGACACAACAACATTTTAATGTTACAGGGATCGTGATTTTGCATTGTGCTTTTTCATCCACATTATTTGGGTAATCAATATACCATGGCTAGTTGTATCATTGATTTATGGAATTAAAATGTTTAATTCCATTGCCATAATGATGGGATCCCATAGGGTCACACCATATGAAAGATTAAAAGAAAATATATTAATAAAGCATATGTGATATGTATATAATATGTGCTATGTTAATTATAAGGAGTTAATTAATTTGTACAAATTATATGTTATTAATATATGAACAATTTTATGACATAGAGATGTTGTAAAATAATCCTAGTAATATTTAAAGTATGTGTGACATATTTTAAATGAGTTTTGACACATTAGAGATGCATATAAATTAACATAGAATATTAATTTATATGTTGGCCTTTTAATGTATGGGATTATGAACTTAATTAAATATTAATATGATTAGTATGTTTAAGCCCAATGCCCAAATATATGCTGGAGAGAATTGATTAGTGATGGCATGATTTAAGGAATATCTAAATATGTCATTAAATCTAATCAATCTCATTAAAGAGGAAAGAAATTTCTGGATAGATTTTTTAGGTAACTTTGAACTGGAATTTTAAAGGGTAAATACTAACCATTATGGATGTATGACCTATGTAATCTGTAGCCCTTGGAGTCTAGAACCCAACGGTGAAGATTTCAAGTCATTTGGAGTTACCTAGAAAAAGATATAAGAGTTTTAGTACCGAAAGGTCAGAATTTTTCTGTGACAGATATCTTGGCCGAAATTTGTTCTTTTCTCCTCTCCCATTTTTCTCTCATGTGTTGAGATCTAGAAATCCTCTAAGAAGTTTTCAGAAATTAAGAAGAGGGTTAAACTAGGATTAAGGTTCTACTTGTTAATCTCTTACTAGCCTTAGAGATACAAGTATTTCTTTAATCTTTCGGTGGATACCTAAGGAGGCTCGTCATTTGAAGGGCTAAAGCACAACCACCGTTGAAAGAGAAAGGGAATAAGAAGTTGCTAAGCAAGACAACCCTTCTTGATTTGATTTGGAGATCAAATCCAAGGTATTATGTTATTCTCTTATTCATTAGGCTAAATAAGATTGTTTCTTGCACTTACAATAACTAGATCGTTTGTTTTGAGTCGAATAAATTTTTTGTTTATTCCTTGCTATCTAAGCATCAAAACTTTCAATTGGTATCAGAGCTAGGGCTATTGTGAGTGTTTTAGAACAATAATTTTGCCTAATGAGTTAATTAATTGATTACTTAAGTCATAAGTCTCTTGTGAATGCTTCTCTGGAAATTTCGAGGCTGTGATTTTTTGACGAAATAATTTTTCTACGAATCCTTTTGAAGTAATCATGGTGAAATATATTTTTTAGATGTTACTTTGGTATCTAATAACCAGAAAAATTTATTTTAACTGTTAAAATAAATTAAATCTAGACGAACTAAAAATAGTTAAAACTTGGGTTTCCAGTTTTCTGCTTGCTAGAACCGTGACTAGTGTGTCATGTTTATGTAATATTTTTTGTTCTGTAAGGAATTTTGCCATGAAATTTTAAAGGTAGTTATAGGACTGTAGGATGAAGGCTCCACCCCAAAATTTGTGATTTTTGGACAATCCTAGATAACTTTAGTTTCGGATCCAAAACAGTGACAGCAAGAAATAATATTTCTGGGTATGTCTTTTGAAAAATTGTTTGAAAAATATTGATGTGATAAATGTCCATACATCTTGTATGCAATCAGTATAGGTCTTGTAAATGACCTTATGAATGATATTTGAGGGTCAAATAATTTTCAAAATAGTCCTTGAATCCTAGATTAATTAGCGACATTAATAAGTTGTGTTTGCTTGAGGTTTGTGTACCACTATGCAAACATCTAGGGATTATGTGATAATCTAATTTTAAATGTCTTAATTAACTTTTGGAGAAGCATAAGACCCAGAGATTATGTAATAAGTAATTTGGAATTAATTAACAAGTAAATATATGAAAGGTTCATGTGGATGCAAATGTTGCATGTATTTGTGCTAACTTTTCTTTTGAAGGAATAAAAGTGGGTTTTGTATGGTCATGATATTCAATGCCTTGTGTGTTGTATTTGTAAATGAATGTGATTGCTTGTAAGCGGCCTTTGGTGCCCCATGAGTATTTAATTAGATTAATATAATTAAAAGGCACAAATGTTATGTTGCCTATCATGTATTCATTCAAGGCTTGCATGCCAACTATTAAAGAATGGAAATTCTTTTTATGTAATTTATTTTTCCAGTTTCTTTTAGAAATAGTTCTAAGTAGGAGTTTGGGTAATTTAAATTACATGTAAATGGAGGCACATCAACCATGAAGATGGAAGATGAAGCAAGTTAAGGCGAAAGGAGTTTCGCAAGACCATACAAAACTCACAACCAATGTTGTGATTGATTCTTAATTGATTATTTTTATTAAATGTGTCATAGGATAAGTATGGATGTATGCTTACATGACCACCAAATAATCAATTAAATGTCCCAACTAATATTAGGTATTTTTTCCTCCCTTCTCTATCCACAACAAACCATCGATCGATAGTTGGCGAGCTCCACCCAAGTGGGTGTCTCTTTCAATCTTTGGGAGTTGTGGGGCATGTCGGACATGTCAAACCAAATAGAGTTAGGTTAGCTTAACAAGGGACCTAAACGGTTTAGAGCTTTGGGGAAAGGATTGCATATACATGAAAAATTATTTGCAAGCCAAGAGTTACATGGAGATGTAATTAGCAAGGAGTTGCTTACCTAAAATAGCCTAGTTTAAGTTTCATGCCGACGCTGGCTTGGGCTAAGGTGAAAATATGGATCTTGGTCCTACTACAAATAGGGACAACATTTTTTAATGTATTTGTGGTATAAATGTTTTTCAGTAAACTAAACTCAAACCTTAAATGTTGTAGATCATGACAACAGTAAATTCTTCAAACTCTTTCTTGCGTTCTCTCTTGGAGAAGGAACGTCTCCGCGCTGACGGGACCAATTTCATTGATTGGGACCATAACCTAAGAATCGTTCTTAGGCACGAGCGCAGGGAGTATGTTCTTGACAAACCTATCCCTGATGAGCCTGACAAGACTAAGGTGGATGATCACAAAGTCTATGAAAAACACGTGGATGACGAGCATGAGGTTAATTCTCTCCTCATTGCCATGATGGAGGGTGAACTCCAAAGGAAGTTCTTGGAGAGCACCTCTTATTTCATCATGGGCAGGCTCAAGGAAATGTTCCAAGAGCAGGCCCGTCATGAGAGGCATAAGGTGACTATGGATCTCATCTCCTGCAAGATGTTGGAGGGGAGCTCTGTCAGTGCGCATGTTCTCAAGATGATGAGCATGATTTCGCAGCTGGAGAGGCTCGAATCTCCTGTGGGCAAACAGTTGGCCACGGATATCGTGATGGGGTCGCTCCCGTCTAGCTTTTCAGGGTTCAAGATGAACTACCACATGAATGGCTGGGACGAGAGCCTTCAGGAGCTTCATGGAATGCTCAAGACTGCCAAGTCCGATATCAAGAAAAGTTCTTCATCGGTCTTGGTAGTTTCTCAGGGGTCTGGCAAGTCCAAGGGGAAGAAGGGAAAGAAACGCAAGGCTTCAAAGGCAAAGGAAAAGGGTAAGGCTCAAGTGCAAACTTCGAGCCCGCCTGCGGCAAAGAAGGCAAAGGTTGCTTCCAATGTCGAGTGCTACTAGCATGCCTTTAAACCTTTGGGGCTATGCGCTTGAAACCGCCGCTTTTATTATAAACAGGGTTCCATCAAAGTCTATTGAGAAGACACCATATGAGATATGGGTTGGAAAGGTTCCAAACTTGTCTTTTGTTAAATTTTAGGGATGCGAGTCGTATGTCAAGAGGTTGATATCCGACAAGCTTGAACCAAAATCAGATAAATGTTTCTTTATAGGTTATCCTAAGGAAACTCGAGGATACTACTTCTATTTCCCATCCTATTCTTGGAGAAAGAGTTTCTCTCAAGAAGGAATAGTGAGGTTGAGATATCCCTTGAAGAGGTTCAAGGGAGTGACCATGAGCCTTTAGTGGGAGACACTGAAGCCAGTGGGAGCGAGGTAGGACTTGTCCCTCAAGTGGTTGAGGAAGAAGTCCAACCACCATCTCAGACTCCAGAAGCGCAGCCCGTATAAGAGCTTATTCCACAAGAGGTTGTAGAAGAAGCTCACCAAGAGGCTCCAGAGCCCGTCCTACGAAGATCCTCAAGGGTAGTATGTGCGCCTGAGAGGTACATGGGTCTTCATGAGGTGACGGTGTTGGATACCGAAGATCCCATGACCTATAATGAAGCAATGAATAGGCCTGACTCCGATGAATGGCTAGGAGCCATAGAATCCGAAATGAAATCTATGTACGACAATCATGTTTGGGACTTTGTTGTTCCACCTCAAGGGGTCAAACCCATTGAAAACAAGTGGGTCTTTAAGAGGAAGACTGACATGGATGGAAACTTGACTGTCTACAAAGCACGATTGGTTGCGAAAGGGTACCGTCAGATTCAAGGAGTTGATTATGACGAGACCTTCTCGCCCGTTGCTATGTTCAAGTCTATCAAGATTCTTTTAGCATTGGCCGCATTTTATGACTATGAAATATGACAAATGGATGTCAAAACCCCATCTTTCTAAACGGTGATTTAGAGGAAGTTGTGTATATGACACAACCTATGGGTTTTGTGGATCCAAACAATACTGAAAAGGTATGCAAGCTTTAACGATCCATATATGGATTGAAGCAAGCATCCAGGAGTTGGAATATTCGTTTTGACAAAGAGATCAATAGTTTGATTTTGTCAAGTGCGATGAAGAGCCTTGTGTATATAAGAAAGTGAGTGGGAGCTCGATTATATTCCTAGTTTTGTATGTAGATGACATACTTATGATTGGGAATGACATCTCCCTTATGGGATTTCTGTCAAGTTATCATTGAAAAATGTGTTCTCAATGAAAGACTTGGGCGAGGCTACATATGTGCTTGGTATACGGATTTATAGAGATAGATTCAAGAATCTTATCGGACTAAGCTAAAGCACGTATGTTGACAAGGTACTAAAGAGGTTTAGCATGGAGAACTCCAAGCGGGGGTTCTTACCTATGTCACATGGCGTTCACCTTAGCAAGAACCAGTGTCCTTCGACACCTGGTGAACTGGAGGACATGAAAAGGATACCGTATGCTTCCGCCATCGGTTCCATCATATACGCTATGATATGCACTCGTCCTGATGTCTCTTATGCCTTGAGCATAACGAGTAGATATCAGGCAAATCCTAGCATGGCTCATTGGGGAGCGATCAAGAATATCCTTAAGTATATGAGAAGGGCTAAGGAGAGCTTCCTAGTGTATGGAGGGGAAACAGAGCTCGTTGTAAAGGGTTACACCGATGCTAGTTTTCAATCCGATCTCGATGATTTCCGATCGCAATCAGGGTATGTATTTATCCTCAATGGTGGTGCTGTGAGCTGGAAAAATTCCAAGCAAGAAACCACAGTAGATTCAACCACGGAGGCTGAATACATTGCTGCATCAGAAGCAGCAAAAGAAGGATGCTGGATTCGAAAGTTTATCTCTGAGCTTGGTGTGGTGCCCAGTGCCGAGGGTCCGATAGAGCTCTATTGTGACAACAATGGAGCAATCGCGCAGGCAAAGGAGCCGAGATCACACCAGAGGTCAAAGCATGTTCTACGACGGTACCATCTCATCCGCGAGATTGTCGAGCGTGGAGATATCAAGGTTTGCAGGGTAGACACAGAAGCGAACACAGCTGATCCACTAACAAAGCCTCTAGGCCAGGCTAAGCACATGTTACCTACCTCTTCGATGGGTATTAGGCATATGGGTGACTGGCTTTGAGTTTACATTCATTCATGCATAGATTTGTATAGGAATGATTTGTACTCTTCGCTCGTTTAGAGTTGATATGATTGGCTCTAGTTCAAGTGGGAGATTGTTAGTGTTGGTGTCCTAGACCCAGATCATATTTATGATATATTTAGTTTATTAGTGAATGATTTTATCATTTTGTACCTTGAGTATTCATATTAATGGATCATTTGAGTTGATGACTTAAATTGTAGAACTTCACAACGAATAAATTTGTTTACTCTTAAATGTCTCTTATCTTGGCAATCAGCAAGGTACACTGGTTGACCATATAAGATAAGTGTAGTGATTAGATGATGGCCATGTTTTACAGGTTATACGATAAGGAGTTATCGATCTAATCACACATGTGCATACATGGAGATGTCTGGCACTGGACAGACCTAAGAATGAAATATCATATGGATTGTGTTCTGTGTCATTGATATTTCATTGTGTCTAGAATTCTTTGGTTGAGATATTTATTTTTCTTACATAAGGGATGGGTATTGTTGGTACTGTCCAACGCTCTCTTTAACCAGGAGTTATATAGGAAGTTACTGCAGTGCATATAACTTATGCGGAAGAACGATACTTATCAAGAAACCATTGTCCCTTATATGTTAATATAAGCGATGATATCTCTGAGGCCCTTGATAAAGTTTATATTATGTGCATGCAATATGATTATATGATAATCATATCATAATTAAACTTCAGGAAATCAGAAAGAATAATTGGTAAGGATGACACATTCCAACCTTACAATTATTTGGATATCATGTGGCAAGGAATTGACACAATAATATTTTAATGTTACAGGAATCGTGATTTTGCATTGTGCTTTTTCATCCACATCATTTGGGTAATCAATATACCATGGCTAGTTGTATCATTGATTTATGGAATTAAAATGTTTAATTCCATTGCCATAATGATGGGATCCCATAGGGTCACACCATATGAAAGATTAAAAAAAAAATATATTAATAAAGCATATGTGATATGTATATAATATGTGCTATGTTAATTATAAGGAGTTACAATTAATTTGTACGAATTATATGTTATTAATATATGAACAATTTCATGACATAGAGATGTTGTAAAATAATCCTAGTAATATTTAAAGTATGTGTGACATATTTTAAATGAGTTTTGACACATTAGAGATGCATATAAATTAACATAGAATATTAATTTATATGTTAGTCTTTTAATGTATGGGATTATGAACTTAATTAAATATTAATATGATTAGTATGTTTAAGCCCAAAGCCCAAATATATGCTGGAGAGAATTGATTAGTGATGGCATGATTTAAGGAATATTTAAATATGTCATTAAATCTAATCAATCTCATTAAAGAGGAAAGAAATTTCTGGATAGATTTTTTAGGTAACTTTGAACTGGAATTTTAAAGGGTAAATACTAACCATTCTGGATGTATGACCTATGTAATCTGTAGCCAGTGGAGTCTAGAACCCAACGGTGAAGATTTCAAGTCATTTGGAGTTACCTAGAAAAAAATATAAGAGTTTTAGTACCGAAAGGTCAGAATTTTTCTGTGACAGATATCTTGGCCGAAATTTGCTCTTTTCTCCTCTCTCCCATTTTTCTCTCATGTGTTGAGATCTAGAAATCCTCTAAGAAGTTTTCAGAAATTAAGAAGAGGGTTAAACTAGAATTAAGGTTCTACTTGTTAATCTCTTACTAGCCTTAGAAATACAAGTATTTCTTTAATCTTTCGGTGGATACCTAAGGAGGCTCGTCATTTGAAGGGCTAAAGCACAACCACCGTTGAAAGAGAAAGGGAATAAGAAGTTGCTAAGCAAGACAACCCTTCTTGATTTGATTTAGAGATCAAATCCAAGGTATTATGTTATTCTCTTATTCATTAGGCTAAATAAGATTGTTTCTTGCACTTACAATAACTAGATCGTTTGTTTTGAGTCGAATAAATTTTTTGTTTTATTCCTTGCTATCTAAGCATCAAAACTTTCATGAAATGCTGCCAGCAGCAATATAGATTGAACATCTAACGGTTTGAATTTGTTGTTTGAACATCACATAATCAAATATAGCCCCGGCAGCACTTGGCTGAAATGCTGCCAGCAGCAATTTAGCCACACACTATATATATATACACACACATTTGAAGTTGTAAGCTAGGGGTGCAATTGTGCAAACGGATTGGATATTAGATGGATATGAATCGAATATCAAATAATTATGGATATCTGCTTTTAATAATTGTGAATAACATAATTTTATTCATAATATATGTTCAACTATATACAAAAAACACTTCAACTATATCCAAATATATATATATATATATTTTTTTTTTTTTTGAGAACTTGGAGAGTTGAAAGTTTAGAGAGGATGCAATCATAAATTCACAAATTGGAATAACCGAAACACGCTCTCTAATGGCGACACTGAAGGCGACATCCACGGCGACCGCAGCTACCAGGACAGCTGACGGGGAATGGCACCTCGTCCAGCGTAGGAAACGCTTCCCGGAAAGCTGGAGGACACCGGTTGATGTCCAGATAGACAAAGTCCTCCCCTACCGACCTTACCATCCAAAGAAAACCTATGCTCAGGTCTTAATGGCGGCTTCCTCAGGCTCCAACAGCAGCTCGGCTGCCTCACTTTCGTCGCGCAGGTCATCACCTACAAGCTCCCGGTCATCCTCCCCATCCACACCAGTGACATCCACATACTACAACTCACCTCATAGTCCCACTAAGCTACGTTTTCCACCGCTACCGACTTATCCGGAATGGTGGGGTCGCTGCTTCAAGTGCTGCCGTCTGGGTCACACTTCCTCTACATGCCGCAACTCTCTTGTGTGTGGCAAGTGTTGGTCCACCGGACACGTAGCCAACCGCTGTGTCTCCACACCACTCAACCCAGCAGCCCTACCCTTCTCACCTCCGCCCCACCACCCAAAAACATCCGAACCACCTTTCGATGACCTGCTCGAAGGAGAAACAAGGCCTCCAGCCCCTGTCATGCCGGAAGGCCGGCCTGATAAAATTCTGAGTTTTCACGAGAGGAACCCTGAATTCTTCGACGAAGTACAGCGCCTTCAACGAGCAGTCGTCCTCAATGGTGATAAGGCGGGGCTCCTCCTTGATGTACATCAGGTCGTATCAATGGCAGTTGAAACCGGGTTAGTGTGTGAAACGGAGATTCGTGTTGCTTCCCTCGATTTCTGATCCATTTGCCTAAAGGCTTGGCAGTTGAGACATTCATCAAGAAAACGCCTCACGCCTTGTGGGATGAGGGGTTCGTCTTCCAACAATGGTCACAAGCAGATAATGCATCCATCTGTATGCCCAGGTTTAAGATTTTACTTGACCTTCATGGTATTCCACCCCATCTGATGAATGAGCCGGAAGTTATCAAAGTAGTCTCCCACTTCGGCTTATACCTTGGTACGGTCGCACCTGAGCACGACACTGACCTCTCTGCATGGCGAGTAGCCCTTGCCACTGATGACCTATTACGCATACCGATCAATGTCGGTATGGTGTCCGGCGGCTTCGAATATCCAATTACGGTGCAACTGGTAACATGGAAACAGGGAGCTATCTATGGCTTGGAAGACTTCCCCAAAGCCCCACCGGTCTACTCTCGTCCACCTACACCGCCACCAAGTCGGCCAACCTCTCCAGACACCTACTTAGAATCAATGCCGGCGTGGTCGCATACTGATGACCTCGTCGCCTGCTCCAAACGAGTTTTAAAAACCTTATGTGAAGGTCTCGACCGAGACAGGATACCACCGGAGATTCAGGCAGCCCTAGCCAGCCCGGGCGCAAGGTCCGACATACCCATGGCGATGCTCAGAGTTCTGGTGGAAGCTACAGATAATCCTCTGCCCACGAGTTCAGATGTACCGGGTCCGAATTTCCCTCATCGGGAGACCACAACACAGATGACCACACAGTTGGCACCTTAACAAACCACTACTCGGGATGCAACGGTCATCTCCCCCGAGGTGGATAAACCTGGAAATCTGTTTCAGTCACACGCGCAGAAAATGACAAATACAAATTCTTCTGGAAACTCTACAGTGCAATCAGTACAAGGTACTGTTGGCCAAGAGCCCGAAATGGAAACTGAGGTGCCTGACGAGGTACAGCCCTCCCACATGCCTACTGAAGGAAACCTCACTCACATGCATACAACGGGGGGTAACATTGACGAAACGAGCCAGGAAACTGCGTGGAATGACCCGCCTGTAATGCCACACGAGCAACTTATGCCGCACTAGATCCGGAGCAGAGGGAAACCGGTCCAGCCGGTCAACAGAAACATATTCCGAGGCCCCCCAATTAGCACTTCACGACACAACCGATTTAGAGGCATGCTTGGCAGAGGAAGGGGACGGCAGAGTATGGGGCTCCGCACAGTAGTGGGTCTTGGAAACAATGTTTGGCGACTCACGGGCTCTCCTCACCACACCCATGTGCCACAGAATATCCCTACCGCTGCTCCCACACCACTACAAGCCGAAAGCGTCAACCTGTCGCCAGCTGTTGCCCAGGATGACCTCAGAGCCAAAGAAAAAGGAAAGGAGACTATTAATGAGGGGCGGGCCCTTCGGACCTTAACCATACAGGCCTCACTCAAACAAGTCAGGCCTAACCAAAGAATAAAAGGAAATTAGCCCATTCGCTACAGCACTCACAAAGGTCAGCGGAGATGGCAAAATCACTAATTCAGCAATCCGCCCAAACAAAACCGGGCCCAGATCCGGTAGCGCATGTGAATCTCAATCCAACAGGCTACTATGAAATGCATATTGACCAGGAATTCGGCCAACAAATTGCAGACAGATGTGGCGTTTCAACAGCGGATATATTCCGAACAGTGGCAGATGATAATGCAGATAGGGAAACCGACTTTCACACTGAGGCTCACCCTCCCATAGAGGCCGAAGTAGCTGAAGTAAACAGGCGGTTTGAACCAGAATCGGAGGACGAGCTGGGCTCGGATGAAGAGTAGAAAAGCATTTTTTATTTTATTTGCTTGCTGTGTGCTTGATGTTTGCAATATCTTAATGAATTACAACAAATTTTCAGTTTTATTGTGGAATTGTCAGGGTCTAGGGGACTTAGATAAGTGCAGTGTTGTTAGTGATGCCATTAGGAAATCAAGATGTGATGTTGTTTTACTACAAGAAACAAAGCTAAATGAAGTGATTTTCAAGTATGTGTTGCGATTCCTCCCTTCTTTAACCCTCACTGTGCATATAATCAGGCTTTTCACTCAAAGGGTGGTCTCGTAATAGCCTGGAAGAGATCATTCCAGCTTATGTCAAGCTATTCTACAACTCATACCCTCACGGTTCTACTACAGCACATACAAACTGGAAGAGAGATAATAATAACAAATGTCTACGGGCCGAGTGTGGACACCGAAAACCCCAATTTGTTGAAGAATTATCCTTTGTGGCAAACACGGTCGGACATCCATGGATTTTAGCGGGCGACTTCAATCTGGTCCGATGGTTGGTGGACCGGTCGGGCGAATTGCGAGGCTTTGAGTTAATGGATTTATTTAATGATTTTGTCAGGGCAGCCGGCCTAGTAGATGTCCCACTCAAAAACAGGCTCTACACGTGGTCCAACAAGCGGCCCCAACCATCATTCTCTAAGATCGATCATGTATTTATGTCAGAGGAATGGCAGCTACGTTATCCGGTTATCACGCTTGCTGCGCAAGAGATGGTGGTCTCGGACCACGTCCCTTTACTCTTCACATGCAAGAACAATGCCACACACCCCAAGCATTTCAAATTCGAAACCTTCTGGTTTAGATACCAAATGCCAAGGGAGATGATTGATCAACTATGGAAGGGTAATGAAGTACTGGCGGCCTCCCAACAGAGGATCAAATTTTTTTTCAACAAAACAAAACTTTTACAGAGGGCTCTTACCTTATGGCACAGACAGGAGTTTGGTGCCATGGATACTCAACTAACCTTTGCAAAACAAGCTGTTTCCTTTTTTGACAGGATTGAAGAACGAAGGGTACTAGCGCAGCATGAAATCAAATTAAGATGCAGAATCAAGGAGCGAGCCTTTGAGATGGCAAAGAACCTAGAAGAACGGTGGCTCCAAAGGGTTCGATGCAAGTGACTCAATCAAGGTGACCGCAACACACGCTACTTCCATGCGCATGCCTCGTCTCGCAAGCGCCGTAACACCGTGCTATCATTGCACCACAATGGAAACACAGTCACTGACTCGGCAGGCATTAAAAGAGCCTTCTACGAACACATGCAAGGAACACTCGGAGTGTCGAGGCCGGTGCTCATTTTCGACCCGCAGGTGCTGTACCCTCACAAGCTTGACCTACACCACTTGCAACGACCGATCACACAATACGAAATAGATGAAGCGGTTCGAGGCCTGGCAAAGAACAAGGCATCCGGGCCTGATGGAGTGCCTGCCGAATTCTTCCACACCTATTGGCCGCAAATCAGGGAAGAGGTCACCTCCATTGTGCACGGCTTCTTTAGCCTACGGCTAAACCTGATGGGGAACAATCTTGCGAACATAGTCATGATACTGAAAACCGACATCCCCACAAGTGTTGGTCAGTTTCGCCCGATTAGTGTCATCAATATCATCCCAAAACTAATCTCAAAAATCATGGCGAATCGGCTACAGGGTGACATGCCGAAACTCATCTCTACATACCAAACTGCATTCATCAAGGGTCGGCAAATCACCGACAACTTCGTCGCCACCAGAGAAATGTTGCACCACATTGCGTACTCAAAGAACTGAGCCGTATTCATCAAGCTTGACTTCGCCAAGGCGTTTGACACGGTCGAGTGGGACTTCCTTACCCGGATCATGGAGGCCCGGGGCTTCCCGGCTATTTGGATCACATGGGTAAAGGCGCTGCTTCAAACATCTCAGTCTACGGTACTCATCAATGGAGAGGCAACCGACTATTTTCAGCACAAGCGGGGTCTTCGGCAAGGAGACCCCCTCTCCCCTTTACTATTCGACATTGCGGTCGACACATTGCAACAAATGGTGTCCTCGCTCAACCAACTTCTCCCAACCGGCCTCACAAGAAAGGGCAACAAGCAGTGGTGGCAATGCAATATGCGGACGACACGGCTCTCATCGCCAACGCTAATCCCACTACAATGATTTCGCTTAAAATTATCTTAAGGCTATTTGCATCGATCTCGGGCCTCAAGATAAATTTTAGCAAAAGCAACTTTGTGCCTATAAATGTTCCACAACAGGACATAGAGTGGATACAAAAAATTCTTGGGTGTGCTCGCACGGAGTTCCCGGTTACGTACCTTGGAATGCCTCTCACAATCCGAAAGCCAATGAGGGAAATGTACTTGCCCCTTGTTGAGAAGGTTGAGAGAAAACTTGAGGGTTGGAAAGGGAAAATACTATCTAGAGGAGGTCGACTACAGTTGGTCCGATCGGTATTGTCCGCAATCCCTATCTATCACATGACATGCTTCCGATTACCGCAATGGGTAATAGCGAGAATTGATAGGATAAGACGGGGTTTCTTATGGAGTAAGGGTGATGCTGTAATGGGCGGCATACCTTTAACAAACTGGATGACGGTTTGCTTGCCCCGTAACCATGGTGGCCTTGGTGTCTCCAACCTTAACCTTGTCAATATCTCCCTGCTACTCCGGTGGTGGTGGAAGGCCTACCATGAGCAACATAGTCTATGGTCTGTTACGGTTAACAGAATACGCTCGAAAGGATCGACCGAGTCGGGTCTCAAAATATGGATCATCATGGGCTCCTTCTTTTGGAATCAGTTACAAAAAATCCGGCCACTGTTTCACTGGAGCACATCTTGGAACCTGGGGAATGGCCAGTCGGTGTCTTACTGGTACGATTCATGGCATGGTGAGCCAAGAGCCAGTTCTAGAGTGCTAGCATCCCAGAAACCGAATATATCACTATTTTCAGCCTGGCAGAACATCCGAGTTATTAACCCACACGAACAACTACTCACTGGCCCGGATTTTATCTCGACTGTGCAAGACACTATCCGCTGGAACTGGACTGCACATGGCCTATACTCGGCTAATTCGGTTTACAAAAACTATGGTGCAAGGGGGCCTAATTAAGTGGCGCTTCAAGGCAGTATGGCAGCTCAAAATCCCCCCTACGGTTAAAATTTTCATCAACATGGTGCTGCAGGGCAAGATATTAACAAGAGACGTGCTTGCGCGACGGGGCATGAAGCTGCCGAAACATTGCGAGATGTGCCGAAACTGCCCGATTGAATCAATTCTCCACTTGCTCTATCTATGCCCATATGCGGTTCATGTTTGGTTTGAGGTCTCAAAACTCGTGCAATGCCGAATCATGGCGCCGGCACTAACGGTACAACAAACTTGGGAAGCTTCATGGTGCTCGGCTCGCACGAAACAGGGTATGTCCCTCAAAACATGGATGGTACTATTCAGCTGTGTCTCATGGGCGATTTGGAAGCAACGGAATGAGGTGGTGTTTGGCGATCGGAGGCTACCGGCAAATTTGTTAGCTGGCAGATGCACACATGAAGCGAGAATGTGGCTTAGACTCTGTTAGGCTCTCACTTAATACGATTGGTAGATACAATACATGAATGAATTTATGTAACCGTTGTTAGACTCTGAATATTGCACTAGCGGATGCCGTGTAGGGCACTGTAAACGTTGCATGTCATGCAATTGTGCACCAGTCACTCTGTGTAACCTCTTTTAATTAATATAATCACTTGCCAGTCACTGGCAAGGTTTCAAAAAAAAAACTATATCCAAATATCTCTCTCTAGACCAGTAATTTTTAATGCCAGATGTTTTAAAATAGAGAAGGGTTCTAATACCTCACGTCTTTCAATCTACTTCTGGTCGAATCGATTTCAGTCTATTGTGTATGATCTTGAGAGAGAGACGATTGAATGTAGTGGGCTAGAGCTTGCAAATATCCGTCCTGAGATTTCCTCTCTTCTATATTATGGGCCTATCAACATTGACCTTCATATCTTGAACTACCGCAAATACAGATTATGGTAAATTTTAATTAAACTGCTATTGTTTAGCTCTTTCTGATGTCTGTTTAATATCTTTTCTAAGCATTATTCTCTCAACGAATTTCAGTTCTAAGTATCTAAAGGTACTGGGAAATTTCTTGAGCAAATGGGAAAGAGATGGGTGGAATCAGGCTTCTTCAAGCTAAAATAATTTGTACTGGATGAATGTAATTTTTTTCCCCTTTCATCTTCAAAGCGAGGAAGTTAAAATTATTATGGGAGGGTAAAATATTTTCCTTTTTGTGTGGCTATTGTGCCAAATGTGGTACTGCAGTAGAGAAGTTTTGAGTTTTAGGTAATGGAAGAATGTTCTAATTCAGTATGTAGTATATGGCATTGCCAGAAGTAGCTTAAAAACTGGTTGTGTGGTTGTCTTGTTTAGAGCATAAACTCATTTATGTATTATTATTATTATTATTATTATAAGTTGTAACAAGGAATATGATGTAGTACTGAGGAATTGGAGTTTAATTCGTTTATATATTAAATATTTATCATTAGGAATATGATGCAGCACCGATCTTGAAGTAATACAGGCCCTCGAGAAAGTTTATTAAGGATTGAATAAAGGTAAGAATGTAGTTCCGTTAGTACTGTAATTTTCTTGAAAAAAATCGGTCTTTTGTCAGCGGAAACGAAAACAAGTGGTTGGCCATTGCCTTCAGAAAATGTTTGAACTGTCAAACATTTTTTTATGTACCTCAGCTACTGTTGTGGATAAACAGCAATTTTTTAAGCCAACGTTTCTATTACCAATCTCGGGTCTTGTATCATTTGAATTCAATTGAAGGGCTCTTTTTCGTCTTCGGTGAATTGGAACCTTGTTACTATTTTAGATGAAAACGTTGGTAAATTCTGGTGCTGAATACAAACAATAGCTCATTACAATCACTTCTGATATACACACATCCGAATTTGTACAGTTTTATGAAAAAATCAAAGAAACCTTTCCACTAGAGAATTTCATTATGTGAATTCTGGGTGAACTGAAAACATGATAAGACCAACTAATGTTAACTCATAATAACAGCATCGTACTTGAACAAACTTACATTAAAAGTTCATTAACATATTGCACAACATTCCTTTTTTTTTTTCCGCTGGCCGAAGTTTTACAGAGCTTAATTCAGGAACAAGAGGAATGTGGCTGCCTTTCGTTACCACCTAAATTATCTCTGACTCTTCTCTGCCTCTCCTACTCTCTATATCTTCTTTGACAGAATTCAGGTCATGAATCCTGCATGTTACTGGATTGGGTCCAACCTAGTACATAACAAGTTTTTTCTTTCGAATTTTACATTGTTTTGTTTGTACTAGGAGATATTTATGCTTTGTTGGCTGAACCCTTTGCAAAAACCGTCGAAATCTCTTCAAGATCTGATTATAGCATCTAAAAATAGCTTTCTATTTGTTGGCATAGATTAATAGATATCCGTCTTTCCAGTATTTAATATCTCACCTATTTTTTTTTACCTCTCATCCTTCTACGAGCAGCGAATTTTTGGTTTCCTATTTTCGGTGATCTAAAATCTCTTTCCTCTCTATAAAGATGTTGCATAACCACAAAAAATTCTTCCATGCCAGATTCAGACCAACTGAAAAGGTGCCGAAGCATGGTGACACATATCACCACCCTTCCAAGAGACCTCACGTGGGAAATTGCCAAGCACATAATTTCCGATGATGTGGTCGACTATGTCTGCTTTCGTGCCACTTGCTCAGCTTTCCGGTCATCCTTGCCTGACCCTTGTGACCTTGCCTTCTCCTTTCTCCCACGGAATTGGATCAGGGTTTATAGTAACAGCAATGAGATGAATAACAGGATGGCCGACGTCAAGGGTAGCTTCTTAATGCATCTTCATATGATTGACTCCGATACTCGCGCCCCTTTTATACACCTCCCGACGGGTCGATACGCCGAGCTTGTTATCCCCCAGCTCGAAACACACTCCATCTTCTCTGTAACAGATGGCAGCTCGAAACACACTCCATCTTCTCTGTAACAGATGGCCTCCTTATTTTGGTTCATAAGAAAACGCGCGTCATGTGCATATTCAATCCATTGACCTGCTAATGTCTGCCGATCTCCCACCAACCTTAGAAATCACAGAGATACCATTCTATGCAATTACTGCAGTTGCCCCTTCGAGGTCGACAGTTGAACAGCCAACTCTCATGGTTACCTTGGACATTGATAATATTGTATACTTTGCAAAACCCGGTGAAGAGGCTTCAGTGAAGATACAATTACAGTATTGTATTACGAGCGCACTGTTCTTCAAAGATCAATTTTATTGCACGGACGTACAAGGCTCTATATGGAAAATCGATCCAGATCAAAAGTCGGTGAACTGTGTGTTTTATCAGGATATTGGAACCAGTTGCTGGGACCTTGTGGAATCCAGAACAGGAATGCTCCTTGTTGATTTATATCCGAGATTGGAAGGAATGTGTAGTAATGCTTGTGGAAAATTCAATGTCTTCAAGGTTGACTTGAATGCTAATACAATCATTCCGACCAATGATATCGGAAATGCACAATTTTTGTTGGAGACAGGCAGCGAGCTGTTTTGGTAACTCCCACGAAAATTTCCATTAAGCGCAACTCGATCTACATTTGTTGTGTACCTAGTTTTATCTAACACCTCAAGGATAAGAGTACTGAGTCTACTGAGCACCTTCACAAAGTTTACTGTTTTAATATTATGATGAACCTGGGACATTAGGTTTATTTGTTTGATCTGTAATCTATTTAGTTTTCCTAGCTAGTTCATTTTATTTTTTGTTTTAGTTTTTTAATTGTAAGTTTCCTGGTACTTTTACTCCTAAATATATGTTTAATCAATTAAGGGGGGCAATTAATTGGTTCTGTGACTATTGAAAGGGTAATAAATTTTGCTTTTTATGTGACTATTGTGCAAATGTGATACTGCAGTGGAGAAGTTGGGGTTTAAGGTGAAGGAATGTTCTAATTTAGTATGCAATATATTGCATTGGCAGAAGTAGGTTAAAATGTAATTGTGTGGTTGTCTTGTTTAGAGCTGACTTTATGCATTGTCTTATTATTATAATTTACCATAAATAATATGATGCAGTACTGTGGAAATGTATTTTAAATTCGTTTATATATAAATATTTATGGTAATTTATGAAAGGGTTATGATGCTGTCTGAGGAAACGTAAGAATTTAGTTCTCTGTTAGTTGGGTAATGTTCTTGGAAAAAAAAAAAGAAGAGTATTTCTTTTCTTTCTTAACTGAAATGAAAAGTGGCCTGGTATTTTCTGAAAGGAAAGTTGGTTCAGTCTAATAAAATATTAAATGTACCTCAACCGCTGAGCTACTAGTTAAGAGGATTGAGATCTTGTTGAGAATAACTAGAAAATTAGAGGGTACAAATGTAAAATAAGAATAAGGGTAAAATTGTAAATATCATATGTTAGAAATGTTACCGTTATCACTAACGGTAAAATAGCCTTAGCCTCAAGAGAATATATATATCATATGTTAGAGATTGCAATATATAGTTTTTAAGATTGAAATAAGAAATTTTTTTTCTCATTCATTCCTTCTCTGTTTCAAATTATGTAAAACTCAACATGGTATCAGAGCGGGATATCTAATCCTGTCTCAATTCCGCAAATAACGATCTACAAGACTGCAGCTAATGAAGAACTGCAGCACCATCAAGGCTAAAAAAAAAAACCCGAGTCAGATTATACCAGAAAATAAACCCTTTCTCAAACCAGTATCAAAAAAAAAAAAGGGGAAAGAGTGGGATCTAAAATCAGATCAGCGCCAGAAAATCAAAACCCGAAATTGGTACAGACCAAATACCAGAAAAACTGTGTACCAGTGAATAGCGACAGCTGTGTACCAGTGAATATTCGAAATTGGTACAGACCAAAAGAAAACCGTGTACCAGTGAATAGTGACTATCAGATCACTGTGAAAGCCTTCTCCAAATCCCTCTCAACACTTAGAAATGCAACTTACTTCCAACCGAAACCCTAGCTTGAGACCGGAAATGAGTAAAGCTGTCAGCACCATTCGCTGCACCCACTGCAAGAAGGAGGGACACGAGCAGACGTGGTGTTGGTTCCTCTACCCGTCTTTACGGCCAAGTAGGAAGGGAAGAGGTGGCGATCGAAAGGGGGAGCTTCGCCCAAATCGCGAAGGAAGAAAGAGAGAAACAAAGGAGGAGGCGCTGGGAGAAAAGAAGAGGAAGGGAAATATGACGCTGGGAGAAAGTGACCCCTCTGGATTCAACTTGTGAAGTATGTAAATTAGGAAAACATACTAGATTACCATTTTATTTATCAAATAGCAAAAGTGAAAAACCTTTTGAATTAGTTCACTCGGATGTATGGGGTCCCGCTCCAATTGAATCATTTAATGGATATAAATATTTTGTTATTTTTATAGATGATTTTTCTAAAGCAACTTGGTTATATTTACTAAAAAATAAAAGTGAAGTATTTTCTCACTTTCAAGATTTTTATAATTTTATAGAAAATCAATATGAAGCCAAAATTAAAATATTTAGATCCGATAATGGAACGGAGTTTATAAATCAAAACTTTTCAAACTTCTTCAAACAAAAAGGGATTTTACATCAAACAACATGTGTCTATACACCCGAACAAAATGGTGTTTCCGAACGGAAAAATAGACACTTGCTTGAAATGACCCAAGTTCTTTTATTTCAAAATAATGTACCAAAGATTTTTTGGTCGGATGCCGTTCTCACCGCCACATACTTAATAAATAGATTGCCAAGTGCTAATTTAGATTATAAAAGTCCATTGGAAATTATTTACCAACGAAAACTTAATATTGGTCATTTATGTATTTTTGGTTGTACAAGCTATGTACACAAAAATAAACAAGACAAATTTAATTATACCTCGGTTAAGGCCATTTTTTTAGGATATTCATCACAAAAAAAGGGGTACAAATGCTATGATCCAATCAATAAAAAATTTTATATTTCTAGAGATGTAACTTTTCTAGAAAATGAGCCATATTACAAAAATGTTGATAATAAAATCAACACCCAAGAACCACCAAACATATTCATACTACCTCAAATTGAGTTACCGGAGGAAAATAGTACACCGGTACAAAATGAGAATGAGATTGAAGAAATCTCACAAAATGAGGGAGAAATAGAGGGAATTCCTCAAATTGGTGGTGAAGAAGAAATCATAGCGGAAACACCGTTGCGAAGATCAATAAGAACAACACAACCTTCAACAAGGTTAAGAGATTTTATCACATATGAGGTACAATATCCTATTCAAAATTTTATTTCTTATGAAAATGTCTCCTCAAGCCATAGAGCTTTTTTAACGTCAATTTCAAAAGAGCAAGAATGGAAGTAATTAAAAATCCCTCATGGAACAAAGCAATGAAAGAAGAACTAAGAGCCCTTGAAAAAAATGAAACTTGGGTAATTGTTCAATTACCAAAAAATAAAAAACCCGGAGGATGTAAATGGGTGGACAAAATTAAATACAATAGCGATGGTACCATAGAACGGTATAAGGCACGCTTAGTTGCCAAAGGATTTACCCAAACATATGGTATAGATTACCATGAGACTTTTGCACCGGTGGCCAAAATGAATACCGTGAGAATTTTATTTTCTATTGCGGTAAACTAAAATTGGAAATTATACCACATGGACGTCAAAAATGCATTTCTTCAAGGAACACTTGAAGAAGAGGTATATATGACTTTACCACCCGGTCATGAAAAAGAAAAAAATCATGGATTAGCTTGCAAATTGAAGAAAGCTATTTATAGATTGAAGCAATCTCCAAGAGTATGGTATGGCAAGCTAAGCTCTCATTTAATTTCTTGTAATTTTAAAATTAGTAGTGCCGATCATTCATTATTTGTAAAAATTGAAGGAATTAATACTACCATTATATTAGTATATGTTGATGACATTATAATCACCGGAAATAACCAAGAAGAAATTAACAAAATAAAATTTCAATTGAAAGAAAAATTTGACATTAAGGATCTTGGTTATTTAAAATATTTTCTAGGAATAGAAATTGCACATTCTAAGAAGGGTCTATTTATTGCCCAAAGAAAATATACATTAGATTTGTTAAAAGAAACCGGTAAACTAGGTTGTAAACCGGCCTCAACACCAATAGATGGTAAGAATAAATTAAATACCGAAGATGGTGAACCTTTAGAAGATATAAATCAATTTCAAAGACTTGTAGGAAAATTAATATACCTAACGGTAACGCGTCCGGATATTTCTTTTTCGGTAAGTCAAATTAGCAAATTTATGCATGCCCCTAGAACACCGCACTTAGAGGCAATAAATAAAATTCTAAGATATTTAAAAGGAACACCCGGAAAGGGAATTTGTATGAAAAATAACAATTCTAACAATGTGTGTGGCTATTCCGATGCAGATTGTGCCGGGAGCTTCGATGGAAAATCGACAACCGGTTTTTGCACATTTGTAGGCGGAAATCTAGTCACATGGAAAAGCAAGAAACAAAATATCGTGGCACGATCAAGCGCCGAAGTGAAATATCGTGCCATGGCGTCCACCGCAAGTGAGTTGACATGGATCAAGCAACTCCTTTCGGATTTAGGAATTAAAATTCATGCGCCAATGCAAATGTTTTGTGATAATCAAGCGGCACGACATATAGCATCCAATCCGGTGTTTCACGAAAGAAAAAAACACATCGAAGTCGATTGCCACTTTATTAGAGAAAAAATACAAGGAAAAGAAATTGAAACTCCTTTCGTGAGAAGCGAAGATCAATTGGCGGATATTTTTACGAAGGGACTTGATCCGAAGCCATTTAAAGAAAATATAAGCAAGCTAGGATTGATCGATATTTACAATCCTAGCTTGAGGGGGAGTGTTGAGAATAACTAGAAAATTAGAGGGTAAAAATGTAAAATAAGAATAAGGGTAAAATTGTAAATATCATATGTTAGAAATGTTACCGTTATCACTAACGGTAAAATAGCCTTAGCCTCAAGAGAATATATATATCATATGTTAGAGATTGCAATATATAGTTTTTAAGATTGAAATAAGAAATTTTTTTTCTCATTCATTCCTTCTCTGTTTCAAATTATGTAAAACTCAACAGATCTCTATTTGAATTTTTTGAGCCCAGTCCAAACAGCCCAGTGCCGCCTGAATTTGGATCTCATCAGAATATAGGGAGGTCTGTTTTGAGATTCATATGTACCAGATCAAACGGACGACTCAGATCTCATTCAACACGGTCAGGTATTGCACTGGATCTGATTTCCCGCGCCCCTCAACGGTCGACTGACTATGCTCCTTCCCCATATTTAGTTGTGGCCTTTTGTGGAATAAGGGGTTTAGTCTTCGTTATTCCACCAAACGAGCATTAATTGAGCCGGACTAAGATGGCATAAGCCAGTCTTTAGGCCGGCCTAAATTAAATCACTTCACATGGTGGTTTAATTTTATTGTACGTCATGGCCTAACCTGAATGGTTATAATAATATATTATTAGTATATAATTAGTATACTATTATTAATAATTATATAATTAATATCTTATATTTTTAATATATTAAGTATTATAATAATATTATATAATTAGTATATTTTATCTATAATTATTATTAATATATAATTATATAATTAATATGTTATATTGTTAATATATTAGATAATTATTATACTACATGCCAGAATCAAACCAACCGAAAAGGCACTGAAGCATGGGGGCAGGCATCACCACTCTTCCAAGAGACCTCATATGGGAAATTGCCACGCACATACTTGCTGATGCTGTAATCGACTACGTCCGCTTTCGTGACCCTTGCTCTGCTTTGCGATCGTCCTTGCCTGACCCTTGTGAACTTGCCTTCTGCTTTCTCCCTCGGAATTCGATCAGGGATTATAGTGACAGAAATGTGATTGTTACCAAGGTATATGATTTATACCGAGATCCGAGAAACAAGTATCCCTTTTATGCACCTCCCGACGGGTCAAAATGCCGAGCTTGTTCTACCCAAGCTCGAAACACACTCTATATTCTCTGTAACTGATGGCCTGCTCATCCTGGTCCATAAGCAAACACGCTCCATGCACTTACTCAATCCATTGACCCGTTGTATGTCTGCTGATCTTCCACCAAGTTTAGAAATCACAAAGATGCCATTCCATGCAATTACTGCAGTGGCCCCTTCGAGGACGACTGTTGAACAGCCAACTCTCATGGTTGCCTTGGACATTGATAATATTGCATACTTTGCGAAACCCGGTGACCTGGCTTCAGTACGGATACAATTACCGTTCCGTACCACTAGGGCGTTGTTCTTTAAAGATCGATTTTATTGCACGGACATGCAAGGATCTATATGGGAAATCAAACCAGGTCAAAAGACAGTGAACCGTGTGTTCTATCAGAATATTTTTACCAGATGCTGGCAGCTTGTGGAATCCAGAACAGGAATGCTCCTTATCGAATTATACCCGATATTGGAAGGAATGTGTAATAATGCTTTTGGAAAATTCAATGTTTTCAAGGTCGACTTGAGTGCTAATACTATCATTCCGACAAATAATATTGAAAATTGCACAATTTTTGTTGGAGAGAGGCAGTGAGCTCATTTGGTAACTCCCACAAACATTTCCATTAAGTGCAACTCAATCTACATTTGTTGTGAACATAGTTTTATCTATCACCTCAGGGATAAGAGAACTGAGTCTATTGACCTACTTCACAAAGTATGATCAGTATGATCTGAGTCTGAGATAAGAGAACTGAGTCTATTGACCTACTATTTAAATATCGTGCTGAACCTGAGACGTTTGGTTTATCAGTATGATCTGTAGTCAGGTCTAGTTTTCATAGCTAGTTCATTTTATTTTATGTTTTAGCTTTTTCATTGTAAGTTTCCTAGTAATTTTGCTCCTGAACTTCAGTTTAATAAATTAAGGTTTCTTTTAACTGCTTCTGTGAAAATGAAAGTGGTGCCACTTGTTTGTCTAGGGCATGGCACCAGAGCGAGCTGTTCTAAATTAATGTAATTTGAGCTAGTTTCTTTAAGAAAAATATGCTTCATTTGTAACAACTATTTGATTATGTGTTACTGGCATTGAAAAACATTCTTTTCTTATTGCAATAAAAGAATACCTTATTGAAATGTATGTTTCTTCTTCTTTTAATTAAAAAACATACAATTTTCCTACAGGAGGTTATAGTTATACATGAAAATTGATTGAATCCTGCCTAACAGATTTCTAGCAGAACTATAAACCTGCTGAACCCTTGTTTAATTCTCTAATTGGTGAGGAAACAGGTTTATATCTCTAGGCTGGTAACACAACTAAAACCATGAACCTTGAAACGTATTCATACTGACAGAGAGATGTTAATTGCTTTCCAAAGCAACAGCTTTAGTCCAAGTATCAAACAACTGAACTTCTGATTGCCTCCTTTTGTTTTGGATGGGGTTTTGTTTTTGTCCAATGGGCTTTGGACAGAGCCTTATCAAAAGTTCACTTATATGCATCCGATCTGCATTGAGATTTATGCAGACGGATTTAGAACCATATGAATCTAAATCTTTCCGTGAATCTAAACCATCCGTGCGAATCATAATACGGATTGGACGGTTAATTTAGGTCTGACTTTGGATAAGGTTCCTGATCAGAGTCAAAATAATGATGATTTACGTAGGGTTTTGGCTTAGGTTTTGCATATTTTCTCACACTTATGTTTACTTTATTAGAGAAAAAGGCTACTGTCACCCTTCTTTGTGTTTTATTGCAGAAAACAGGTTTTGGGACTATTTTACCACCAAATAGAGCTAGAATCGGGTCAATCGGATCAGCAACGCTCATCGACCAAGTCCCTGTTACGACCCGTATTGCCTAATACGGACCAGGCCTAGCACAGACTAGAAGATAGCGCTAGAAGCAATTAAACCCTAACCGTCAAGGTCCTAATACGGACCGTATTACCCAATACGGTCCGTATCCGAGGCGTCTCTTGGGGAATAACTGCCGACAGCTGTTTCCAGATCAGTTTCTTAGCCCCTACTCAACCTCTACACGTCCCTACACTCCTATATAAGGCCCCTGGGCAGAAGGATTAGTTATCTTTGTAATTAGGGTTAGATTTGATTAAAGTGAGAAGAGAGGAGTACCTGTAACAATGCCGTTCCGCGGCTAAGTTTCCTTTTCTTAGGGCTAGGCAGTAAACCTTGTTACTCTTGATGTTTTGATATATATATTTCTATTGATTATGATTTCTTATTGTTGGAACAAAATGCTTTTGTGATTTACTATCTCTTCATCTAATTTCAATGATCCAGTTTGAGTCCGTTAGGGTAGTGACAGTGCTTTAATAGTAAAAGAAACTATTTGTATGAATTAGCCTCGTTGAGATCTATTAGGTTTATGTGAAGAAAACCTTAGCGGGGAAACCATAAACCAGACCAACAAAACGCGTACCAAATTCTATCACTTGCGTAAAGTAAATCGCAGTGATCTGTGTAGTAATTTGGGGTATTTGAGAGATCAGACATTTGCGTAAGGAAAATCGCAGTGTCCTATGTAGAATCTCGGTGAAAGATCTGTCATTCTTGCGTAACATAAATCGCAGTGACCTATGTGGTATCTTTCATTAAAACAACAACAGGAAATCAGACGCTACATGAATATATTGTCAAGGCGGATTGAGTGGCAATGGTGTGCCGAAACCCTAGGAATTCTCATCTCTATCTTTATTTTAATTACTTTTAATTGCTTCCTAATTTACATTGATCACAACAACATCTCTCAATTTACAGATTTCGTCTAGCCTTTCGAAAGATTGTGATTCGATCGCTCAAAGCATTGAACCAATATTTCCTGTGGATCGACCTCGAATATACTACTCGATAGGATTGTGCGCTTGCAGTCCGAACCGATAGCATTTACGAGTTTATAAATATTAAAAGAAACATTGCTATCTTTTGAGTGATCAAGCTTTTTGGCGCCGTTGCCGGGGAATAACGGTTCATTGTGCAAGGCCTCGCGAGACGTCCTTGCTTTGACCATTGAATCCAATTAATTAGAAACACCTAGATTTCTTTTTATTTTCTGCATTTTTATTTTTCTTTTTGTTTCAATTTCGTTTTTATTTTTATTTTATTTTTGTTTTTAGTTTTTAGTTTAATTTTCAGATTTTCTTTTCTTTTTAGGAAACTGCACGCTGGCCGAATCATCCGTACGAAGATCCGAGAGGATTGCTAGTAGGAGAGGACAATTCGCTTCCACATCACCGATAAGAACCAATCATAGTTCTTCATCGAGTAATTCTGAAAGCGAAGAAGACTCAGATTCGATCAACATGGATATTCCACCGATTCCACCAATTAACAATGGAAGACAGAACAATGGTGATCATGGAGTTCACGATGCAGCAAGACCCAAACTTCTACGAGACTATTGCGTACCGCGCGCGAATGATCCTAATTCCAGTATAAACCCGCCAACTGTTACGAACTGTAATTTTGAGATCAAACATGCTCTCATAAATATGGTTTCGCAACAGCAATTTGGAGGATTCCCACATGAAGATCCACATCTTCAATTGTCAATTTTCCTAGGGATATGCTAGACGATAAAGATCAACGGAGTTACCGATAAAGCAATCAGGCTAAGGCTATTTCAATTCTCATTAAATGATAAAGCAAGAGCATGGTTGTTTTCCTTACCGGCCAATTCCATTCAAACTTGGGACCAATTGTTTAATGTGTTTATTGCAAAATATTTTCCACCATCCAAAACTTCGAGGTTTAGAAATGCAATTACTAATTTTGAACAAAGGGATGGTGAAACTTTGTGTGAGGCATGGGATAGATATAAGGATATGTTAAGGTGTTGTCCACATCATGGTCTAGAAAGATGGCTGATTGTCCAAACTTTTTATAATGGTCTAAACCCTACCGATAGGTTGTCTATTGATGCTTTCGCAGGAGGAGCAATCATGAACAAGGAACCTGACGAGGCTTACAACCTTATTGAAGAGATTGCAATCAACCAACACTACTGGATCCCTGAGCGAAAGAAGCCAAGTCCAACACCTGGCATGCACCGAGTAGATGATATATCCATGCTGAGCGCAAAGATCGATGCTTTGCAAATGGCACTCAACAAGCAGACCAAGCAGCGAACGGTAGTAGTAGTCAATGCCGCAACAGCATGTGGCTATTGCGGAGGAGCGCATGAGATGACCGAATGTATGAATGTGACGGAAACTGAGGAAGAAGTAGAGCAAGCAAACACAATTGATAACAGCTTTCGACCTCAGCCCGCCTACAATACATATCATCCGAACAACCGAAACCATCCAAATCTCTCATACGCAAACAATCCAAGGCCTGCTGCACCCCAACAGAACTATCAACCACAGCCCAATTATCAACCGAGATACAACAATCCTCAACAGAATTATCAACCAAGGCAATACAATCAACCACAGCAACCTGACATCACATCTTTAATGGAGAGATTCCTAGAGAAGCAAGATAAGGCTAACGCCGAAATCGCACAAAAAATCGAATCCTTAACAAACCGTAACAAAGACTTAGAAGACAATGTCTCTAAGATAGCAAAAGAACTCTCGAGTATTACATGCGGAAAAGACAAATTTCCGGGCCAACCGGAAGAAAACCTGAGAGAGACTTGCAAATGCATAACATTAAGGAGCGGTACAGCTTACAAGGGACCTCCCATGCCTGATCAAACTTCCGATGAGATGCATGCAGAGCCATCGCATTCCGAAGAGTAAGAGCCGCAACCACCGGAGCCGCCCGTATTCGAAACGCAGGCAGACCCTATCGAGGAGCAGAATGACACCGTAGGTGGAGACGAACGACAACCCGAACCTGAATATATTGCACCACCACCCTACAAACCACCTCTGCCATTCCCTCCAAGGCCTTCCAAGCATAAGATAGAGCCGCAATTTGCGAGATTCATGGAGACACTCAAGCAATTACAAGTCACAATCCCCTTCACTGAGGCAATTGCAAGCATACCCTCGTATGCTAAATTTCTGAAGGAGATTCTTTCAAACCGCAATAAACTCCAAGAACTCTCAACAGTTCTGCTCAATCTGGAATGCAGTGCGCTCGTGCAAAGCAAATTACCGACAAAGTTGAAAGATCCGGGAAGCTTCTCGATACCATGTACCATTGGCACAACCGATTTTAAGAGAGCTTTATGTGATCTGGGGGCAAGTGTGAGTCTGATGCCTAAGGTAGTATTTGATAAACTGGAATGTGGAGACCTATCACCAACACGGATCTCATTGCAACTAGCTGACCGATCAATTCGATATCCTGAAGGAATGTTGCTTGATATCCAAATCAAAGTCGGTAAATTCTGGATTCTAGCAGATTTTGTGGTAGTTGATATGGAAGAAGATGAACAGATTCCGATCATCCTTGGAAGGCCATTCCTCGCCACATGTGGGGCAATGATCGATGTTAAGAATGGAAAGATTTCACTCAATGTTGGCGAGAACAAGATGATCTTCAACATGCATGAAACCAAAGTTCCACCCGACATAAATCTTGCTTACAATTTGGAAACAGTGGATGAGTATGGCAATGATGAATTGCGAATGGATGAATTTGAAGACATCGAAGAAATGATGCACGAAGCAGAAATGGAGAGACTGTTCATTGTACAAGATGACGGTCAGATCCATCCAACCTCCGTGACAACACAAACCGATGGTCTGAATAAGAGTCCTAATATCGCAAACAACAGGAATTATTCTCTCCTAGCCCTTGCACTAATCAAAAACCTACGCGAAGAACTCAATGCAATTTCTCAAAGACTGGACGAGGTTGAAGTAGTACTCGGTGTGAGTCTAGCATTCGACCCCGGACCTCAAACACCAACCGACTTCTTCATGAAGGGCAGCGACGATAAAACCACAGAAGACGCTGAAGGCGAACCACCCGACAAGCAACCTGCTTGCATTGGCGGGAGGATATCTGGAAGAAACTGATGTGACACAAAGTCAAGCTAACGACTTTAAACAAGCGCTTCTTAGGAGGCAACCCAAGGCCACTTCTATAATATCGTACAATTATTTATTTCCAGTTTATTTAGGACTTTAAATGGGGAACGAATCACATCCACTCAATTTTTATGACCAGGTGAACATGCTAGAGGAAGGGCTCGGTTGAAAACTTTGGAAAAGTCAAGAAAATATTCTCTATTACAACCGTATCAGCCAATACGGATTATGACAGTGAATACGGAGCAAGGAGTTGGATGAAAAAGGAAGACAGCAGAAAATACGGCTCGTATCAGCCAATACGGACCGTATCCAGAGGAAGAGTTGGAAACAGTTGTCGGGATCAAAAAAAAAATTTTGGATCGGATACGGACCGTATCAGCCAATACGGTCCGTAATCAAAACCGATCTGAGAAATTAAAACCCGTTAACGAAGAGGCGCGAAGTTGGGTAACCGTTCAAAATAGAAGTTTTTCTATTTTTGAGCACCTCTCTCTCTCCCGTTTTCTCTTCTCCTCTTCTCTTCCCTCTCTCCTTCTCTTTACTCTTTTCTCTCCTCCTTCTCCCATTCTTGCAAAAACCCGAGCCAACCTCGCAAAACACCGCCGGCAACAAGGAAGATCGCGTCAACCACCTCTCGCACAACCACCAACTGCCAATACGGGTCGTATCCAACCCGTATCCGCCGTAAGCACCGTCAATCCCCACCATTTTCGGTTCTTCCCTCTTTCCCTTTTCAATTTTTCAATTTTATTTCAATTTCTTAGACCTAGTCTTTTATTTCTTTTTGAAATTTAGTTCTAGAGTAGTTTTCTGTTTCAAATCTAGTTAAATATCAAAAATCATGAAAAACAACAAAAAAAAATTAGGTTTTCACCGATTTTACCAGAACCAGTACCAGTATAATACGGTCCGTATTGAGTCCTGTACTTGGCCATTCTCCACCAGCACCTAGGTCCGTATCCAGTCCGTATTAGCTTAATATGGTCCGTAACAGAGGCTGGTAATTACCACAAATGGCCCTGAAAACACGAGGTCTTCTCAAAGCTTTGACAGGTCTAGGCAAAAAGAAGAGGGGGGAGTCTTCTTCTCAAAATCCACCACCTGAAACACCCGATCGGAGCCCCGAGCGAGAAGAATTGCCGGAATCTCCTCCTCAAAACGAACCACAACCAATGGAGGAGCCGCAATATAACCCCCTGGATATAAAATTCACCTCCAGAGCACATGCTAGAGTCTTCGAAAAGCTAGAAGACAACAAAATCATCAACCACAAGGCCATTCACACCGAAACCCTTCAAGAGCTCAACCTTCTCGCCCAATTCAAAACCCTAGCAAAAAGGGTTCACATCTGGGATTTTCTCAACAAGCTGGTAGATGTCCCGGTCTATGACGACCTCACCCGCGAGTTCATTGCCACCTTCTCCTCCGAAAATGAAATCATCAAGTTTCAACTGATGAATATTGAGCAAGAGATGTCGATGCATGATTTATGCGACATCTTTGGCTTTAAGGATGAGGGCGTACAAGCATACAATGATGATCGGAATTTTTGGAAGATGATCACCAATGACCGCATCAGTGATCCGAGAGTCGCCAGCCACATTGTCCATCCAGTACTCCGTTACATGCAAGCGGCTCTCAGCAACTCTCTTTTCGCTCGAGGTGAGACCTGTGCGAAAGTCACCTTCCCCGAGCTATACATTCTCAAATGTATGCTCATCACACCGGAAGAGCCTCCGCACATCGGCCACTTCCTTTGCAACCACATCCACTCGATTGGAACAAATAAAAGGGGCAAAGGAAACATCTCCATTGGTGCCATCGCGACAATCCTCGCTCGGCAACTCAGACTCGAGGTGGATTTTCTGAAAGAAGGCACTGGCATGAAATTCTTAGATATCGAGTGCCTCACTGCGATGAGGATGATTAGCGGCAGACCTCCCGAGCCATACCTATACCACATCGAAAGCAGGAGGGTTCAAATGCCTTGCAAGCCGCTACCTCTCAAAACCAGCAGAGATGGAAGCAAGTGGCCCCTAGCGGCAGACAGGCCGCTCAAGAAAGCGATGATGAGATTGATTTTGATGCCTTAGAGGCCGAGGCTGAGGAAGAGGACAGGGCCGAAACCGCAGCAGTCGCCGCGTACATGCACGAAATGGCGGCAAATGAGCAAAGGGCTCAGCAAGAGGCGCTCGCAGCAGAAGCAGCGCGACAAGGGGCGGGACCATCTGATGCCCCTCAGAGTGGATACAACCGAATTCTCCAAGCCGTCCAAAGAGTCAACGCGAACATGGAGAGGTTCTCCATAGACACCAGGACCACTTATGCCCGGCTTGACCACCAGTATGATGAGACACGTGACTATACATATCAGGTTCGTCAGGGCATGGACGAGCTTCGAGGGTATGCTGCCAACAACAGGCGGGAGACACAGCAGGCCCGCTACATGTCACAGCAGTATTACCAGCATGCTCTCACCACCGGTTTACCATACCAGCCACCACCATACGGACTCTTCGACCCGTCATTTTACGAGGAGATCCAGCGACCACCACCACCTTCACCACCTCAGGACTGAGGTGCAGTGAGTTGTATCTTTCTCCGGTTTTTTTTACTTTACTACTTCCTTTATTTTTATCTCTCGAGCATTGGGGACAATGCTCAATTTTATTCGTGGGGTAGGAGGTAAATTGACCATGTATCTTTAAATTTTTCACATTTTAAATTCTTAGGTGCTAGTAGTTTTACTCAATTTTTGACTAGGATTGGAGGCCTTACCGAAATTCCTAGAATGATTAGATTGAGCTTTTTAGCTAGCTTGCATTTCTAATTTTTCCTTAGGAGTAGGATAATCAAATAGGAATTGTTTTTAAATTGAATTAGACTAAGGTTTAGATCACTACAGCAGAAAGGGGCATCAGCGACCAAATTTTTGGCCGCTGATAGTATTTTCGCCGGCCGCTGATACTCATTCCGGTCGCTGAAAGTCAAATTTGGTCGCTGATACTCCGGTCGCTGTAAGCATTGTCGCTGATACTCTTCTGATGACGTCACCGGTCGCTGATAATACGTCACCCGGTCGCTGATAAGTTTCTGCGACCAAATTTTTTTGGTCGCTGTCGTTTTTTTCTGACGTCAGCAAAAGCTTTCTGCGACCAAAAAAACGGTCGCTGATACCTATACCCGGTCGCAGAAAGTCTTCTGTCAAGTTTTTAGAATTTTTTTTATTATTTAAATTTGCACCATTTAAGCTCAATCAGGTTTCAAAATTTCAATATACCCAACATTATATAGCTTGCAACAAACATGCTAATTTTATTCTTTATAAACATTTTTACATTTCAATAAAAATTCAATACAGAAACAATTACAAAGCCAGAGCCTTCAAGAATTCAATACAGAAACATTTTTACATTTCAATGATAATTCAATACAGAAACAATAACTATCCGAAATAATTCAACCTTCAAGAGATGTTCAGCAATACTCTCTGTAACTCCATCATCACAAGTCATAAATCTCGTGATTCTTCAACCTGATTATTTACAACTTGAAACAACCGTTAACAACCAAAACAATACAACTTTATGTCTCTGAGTGCTGCAACAAAAACCTAATAATTTTGAAATATTAGATTTAGACTAGAAAACCAGTAACTTAAGGCAAGAATTTCGTGTTTGTAAATCGGACGATAGATAGGTATGAAACAATAACAAAAACAAAGGCAAAAGCTTGCTTTATCCTAATTGGTACAGAAGAGGCTCAACCCAGGCAACAGGGGCAATGGTACCAGCATGTTAATTATTGAATCCTAAAACCAATCCAATCCTCAGGGTTGATACACAGATGAAAAAACAAAGAAGAAGAAATATATACCTTATTGGTACCTCCTAATGGAGTATTTGAGGCCCTTTTACGACTTCCATTAGAGCCAACTCCTCCAGTGGGGCCCATAACACAAGCATTCCTATAAGAACGTGTGGCAACAGCTTGTGAATGCTTTCCATGTACAAATGATTTGCCTAATTCTGATTATAGAACATTGTGGAAATATTTGTGCATGCTTTCCATGTACAAATGATTATTGATCTGCCTAATTCTGATTTCAGAACATTGCAATCTTATTTCTAACTTTTCCCATTTATCTGCAACCCCCTTTGCGCCCCCGCCCACCCCCACACACACACGCACACACACAATAAAACAAAAACAAACAGATAGAGTATAGAAGACAACATAAAATTGATTGCTAAAATTTAAAACATGGGCAATATAGAAAAGCATAAAAGCGATACCCTTTTGTCCAAATTGTAGACACCCTGATTGCCTCTCATCTCAAAAGGGAATTAGCAATCTCTGGACAATAAGAACAATCAAAGGTTATCTTTCTATACTGGTTGAAACATTTTGAGTTATACAAGTCAAATATGAGGAATTCATGCTAGTTCTCTAAAAGTGAAATTTTGATATTGAAATTAAAATATGAGAAATGTATGGTAATTAAAATTTTGAGTTATACAAGTCAAAAAATGTATGGTAATTAAAATTACAGTATATCTCTTAAAAGAGTGATATTGATAGATCTCAATTTTGTCTTTTACATAGGTTCTGGAATGGTATCAGTTCCATAAAAGAGTGATATTGATCTTCATTTAACCCATTTTATGCTAAATATCTATGTTAATTGTAACTATTCAACTGAACAACAAGAATACTGATACGGTGCCAGTAAGGACAAGCCACAGAACAGAAAATGGATTCCTGTCAGTATTTTTTTTGAATAGATTATTTGCTAATACCTGTTTCCTGTCAGTATTTTTTTTTTATCTATGCATTAAATTCTGTAGAAGTAATCCATACAAAATGGATTCAACAGATATATTATATTCTTTCTTTTTTATTCAGAAAATTACCGAAAAGAGTCTATTACAGAAGCATTGTAGTTTCAAGACAAAAAAAAAATCCAGTTCACCAAAATCCCTCGGGAAAATAAGAAATTAGCTTCTTTGCCCCAATTTTTGTTCAAAAGGGTTATGGTGGAGCCACCGATAGAGTGGAATTTGTTGATTAATTGACCCCACAACAAAATTGCCTTGGAACTATATGAAATTAGTAAACCAACACCCCTGAACTCGATACTATCGACCCCACTGAAAATGACCTTAATTATAAAGAAATAAAGGAGAAAAACTCACCAGTTGCGCTGTCCACCTTTCTTGAAGTCAGTTTCTATGCTCCTCTTCTTCTCCTCTCCTACTCTAGTAACCTTGGATGAGGTAAAGAAAAACACGAGCACCAGAATGGCAAACCTCACATTATACACAATAAAATCACGCTCATGAAAAAGAGAAACCACTAGAAATCCAAATGAAAGCAAGAAAAAACAGTAAGAAAAACCTGTATCCGGCGATCATATGCGCGATAAAAACTGGTATACCAACAAAAACCGCTGAGAAATCGACGGATTTGCGCTGTACCGATCTGATGGCAATCAGAACGGAGATCACGAGGGAGACGAAGAAACGGATCTGAAAACTATCCATCGTTGCGACTTGCGAAGAGAGAGGAAAAAGTGTGAACTAAGAAAAAGAGACAGAGAGACAAAGAGAGAGAGAGAGACAGAGAGTGAGAAAGAGGAGAGGTCGGGGTAGGGCGGCAGCGGGGCTCTTTTTTTTCTTTTCTAAACCTAAAACGCGGGAGAGGCTTTGGCGGGGAGGCATGGATTAGGGGATTTTTTAGGGATACCTTCAGCGACCGGGCCAAATTGGTCTCTGAAGACTGTGGGCGCCGGTCGCTGAAAGATTCGTCGCCAAAGCATTTTATTTTTATTCTTTTAATTTATTTTTCTGGATCTTCTGCGACCGGCGTCCTAACCGGTCGCTGATGCCGGTCGCTGAAGCATCGTTTTGTTGTAGTGGATGATTGGCCATGATACCAAAAAATTCAGAATTTTAAAAATAATTAGTGATTTCAAAGTGAATAATTAATTGCTAACCATGAGTGTTGACCAAAAATCGCAAATCCTAGAATTTTTATTGTTGAGTAATTTATTTTTGCAAAGTCTTTTAAACTTGATAGTATTTTAGAATACCCATTTATTATAGATAGACCCCTAGCGAAACTATGCAATAATTCCTTGTATGAATGAATACTTGGAATTGTGTGTAATCATGGTGCTTGTGACACAAAAATATTTTATTTTTAAAAAAAAAAACGAAAAATACAAAAAAATCAGAAATGAGAAAAATCCAAAAAAATAGAAAAATCAGAAAAAAAAAATAGAATAAAAGATGGAGGATAAAAAGAGTACGGGTGCCTACGCAAGACTGGTTACCAATAGGCTCGAGAAAACCTCCCAAATTTAAATTCTTGTACATATTTAATTTTTCAAAAATAGTCACAATTACCAACACACTTAGTTGTCATACTTTGCTCCAATCGATTGGGAAGGAAAATCAAAATTTATATCATTAGAATTCCTATTGATTGGAAGGGATCCATTTATAATCGAAGGGGAAATTAATACTCTCAATTTTAAGGATATTTGTGAAGTAGATTGTTCAATGATAATTTTTCTAGGGTAAGCATAATGAGGTCAATCATGGGGTGAATAAATTATTCAAGGGAGAAGTCATGAATATTTTTAAGTTCTAAATTTTTATTGTCTTGCCAATTGTATCAAACCTAAGCCCTAATTTAATTTTTCAAAAAAAGACCTTGAGATTGTATGGTATAACCTAGACCGAATCTTTGACCAGTTGGGATGTCGTTGCTTGAGGACAAGCAACAATTCAAGTTGGGAGGCGTGATCAGAGTCAAAATAATGATGATTTACGTAGGGTTTTGGCTTAGGTTTTGCATATTTTCTCACACTTATGTTTACTTTATTAGAGAAAAAGGCTACTGTCACCCTTCTTTGTGTTTTATTGCAGAAAACAGGTTTTGGGACTATTTTACACCAAATAGAGCTAGAATCGGGTCAATCGGATCAGCAACGCTCATCGACCAAGTCCCTGTTACGGCCCGTATTGCCTAATACGGACCAGGCCTAGCACAGACTAGAAGATAGCGCTAGAAGCAATTAAACCCTAACCGTCAAGGTCCTAATACGGACCGTATTACCCAATACGGTCCGTATCCGAGACGTCTCTTGGGGAATAACTGCCGACAGCTGTTTTCAGATCAGTTTCTTAGCCCCTACTCAACCTCTACACATCCCTACACTCCTATATAAGGCCCCTGGGCAGAAGGATTAGTTATCTTTGTAATTATTGTTAGATTTGATTAAAGTGAGAAGAGATGAGTGCCTGTAACAATGCCGTTCCGTGGCTAAGTTCCTTTTCTTAGGGCTAGGCAGTAATTCTTGTTACTCTTGATGTTTTGATATATTTTTTTCTGTTGATTATGATTTCTTATTGTTGGAACAAAATGCTTTTGGAATTTACTATCTCTTCATCTAATTTCAATGATCTAGTTTGAGTCCGTTAGGGTAGTGACAGTGCTTTAATGGTAAGAGAAACTATTTGTATGAATTAGCCTCGTTGAGATCTATTAGGTTTATGTGAAGAAAATCTTAGCGGGGAAACCATAAACCAGACCAACAAAACGCATACCAAATTCTATCACTTGCGTAAAGTAAATCGCAGTGATCTGTGTAGTAATTTGGGGTATTTGAGAGATCAGACATTTGCGTAAGGAAAATCGCAGTGTCCTATGTAGAATCTCGGTGAAAGATCTGTCATTCTTGCGTAACATAAATCGCAGTGACCTATGTGGTATCTTTCATTAAAACAACAACAGGAAATCAGACGCTACAGGAATATATTGTCAAGGCGGATTGAGTGGCAATGGTGTGCCGAAACCCTAGGAATTCTCATCTTTATCTTTATTTTAATTACTTTTAATTGCTTCCTAATTTACATTGATCACAACAACATCTCTCAATTTACAGATTTCGTCTAGCCTTTCGAAAGATTGTGATTCGATCGCTCAAAGTATTGAACCAATATTCCCTGTGGATCGACCTCGAATATACTACTCGATAGGATTGTGCGCTTGCAGTCCGAACCGATAGCATTTACGAGTTTATAAATATTAAAAAAAACATTGCTCTCTTTTGAGTGATCAGTTCCGTCCAGGATTATGATAAATCAAGGAAAGGCTTTCACTTAAGCATTTCATTATGTGAATTCTGGGTGAACTGAGAACATGATAAGACCAACTAATTTTAGCTTATAATAACAGCATCATACTTGAGCAAACATAAATTAATTGCATACTTCGCAAAACCCGTTGAGCAGCCAACTCTCATGGTTGCCTTGCGAAGTGATTATATTGCATACTTCGCAAAACCCGGTGACCAGGCTTCAGTACAGATACGATTACCGTTCTGTATGACTAGTGCGCTCTTCTTCAATGATGGATTTTATTGCACGGACAGCAAAGGGTCTTTATGGGAAATCAAACCATATCAAAAGTCGGTGAACTGTGTGTTTTATCATGATATTGGTGCCAGGTGCCGGCACCTTGTGAAGTCTAGAACAGGAATCCTCCTTATTGATTTATATCATCCGCAATTGGTAGGAAGGTGTAAAAGACGAAATTGAATGAAATCTAGAACAAGAATGCTCCTTTCGGAAAATTGAATGTCTTCAAGGTCGACTTGAGTGCTAACACAATCATTCCAATGAATGATATTGGAAATTGCACAATTTTTGTCGGACTGAACCAGCGAGCTCTTTTGGTAACTCCCGCGAAAATTTCCATTAAGCGCAACTCGATCTACATTTGTATTGCACCTAGTTTTATCTATCATCTGAAGGATAAGAGTACTGAGTCTACTGAGTCTACTGAGCAACTTCACAAAGAATACTCTTTAATATCATGCTGAACCTAGTTGGATATATTAGATTGATGAGTTTTATCTACTAGCTAGTTCATTTTATATTTTGTTTTAGCTTCTTCATTGTAAGCTAGTTTCCTATTAATTTTACTCCTGAACTTATGTTTAATTTAAGGTTTCTTTTAATTGATTCTGTCACTTGTTTTTTAGGGCATGTCAGCAGAGAGAGCTGTTTTAAAATAATGTAATTTGAGCTACTTTTTTAGAAAAATATGCTCTACGTGAGAACTGCAAAATCTGTATGTTTCTTTGTTTTAAGAAAAAAAAATTAGTTTACCAACAAGAAGTTATATATGAAAATTGGTTTAATAATGCCTGATAATTTACCGTTACTGATTTCTTTAATTGGTGAGCAAAGAGGTTAATTAATATCTTAGGATGGTAGCACAAGTAAAACCCTGAACCTTAAAACATCTTGATACTGGCAGAGAAATGTTAATTGCTTTCCAAAGGAACAATTTTACTTTAGGCATCAGACCACTTGCCACCTGATTTCCTCCTGTTACTTAATTCTGGTAATTACGGTATCTGGTAATTAAAACATCTGGTTCTGATACTTTTGTGCTTGTTTCAATTGACTTAGGTCATGGTTCAGATCCTTGACTATTTATATATATATATATATATATAAAGTAGGTAGGGTTGGCTCTGGTTTTTGTTAGGCGGGTCAGACTGGTTCTTTGGTCGGGTCAAAAGTTTGTTCCCACTAAAAGCAGGAATAAAGAAAAAGAAGTGGACTAAGGAGACTGTTTCTGCAATTCATCATTCTACGACTGATTAATTGCAGAAATAAAAATAGAAATAAAAAAAAAAAGATTTCAAAACAGAATTAAAGCACTGAGAGGGAGAATCTAATCTATGCACGAACGTTAGGGATCTCAAAAAGTCACATATGACGTGATTGGATACGTCACGATATGGTACAGTATGTGTACCGGTCATGTGTCGTGATTCGAGTGTCTCGTGTTGTGATTATTTGCGTGACGTGACCACTTTTTGAAATTTTGACACAGTACGTGGTCACACGAGTCACGTGTAATTAGGACCGTTAGATTTTGATCGAATGATGAATGTTGAATAAACTAACTTAAATTATGAAAAAAAATTAATTTAACTTGATCAAACATTACTAACGTGACTAGTCACGTGTGGTCACGACGTGCCTTAGTCATGACGTGACTAACGTACTGTGACCATTCACGTACCGTGATTATCATTCCAAATTTAATCAAAATATAAGGAGGCAAAGCACGGCATGTATTTAGATACCAACAAACGTGATAAAGCCTTAGAGCAGCATGGTCTTGGCTTTTTTTAAGTCCAAGCAGAATTCATAAATTTTCTCCAGTTTTCTATCACTTGAGACTATTACCGACTCGGCCTAAGTGGCTAATCCATGTTACAAGTCAGCTTCTTCTTAGTTCTCATATTTTAAAAAAAGAGAGAATTTCGTATATATCATTTCAAAAAGGTGAAATTACGTATTTATTATTTAAATTTCTGTAATTACATAGTTACCATCTAAAAATATGATAACTCACATATTTATCCAATTAATAAAAAAATGAAATTAATTAAGTTTAATATTATATAAAATATAATTAATATGTTATTTAGTCTGTTCTATTTCTCTTGCCTTTCCTCTTCTGCGCACATATTTTCCTCCCGCCATTTTTGGTGTAATTTTCCTCTTTCTGCTGAAACTCTCTCCTCATCTCGTCTCTTCCGTTGAAACTCAGAGAGAAGGAGGCAGTAGACTCGGAGATTAGAATTCCAGCTCTAGCTTGATCATCTAAAAACAAGGTAACTACTCTATTTTCTCCAACAGAATAACTCGTATTGAAGTCGACAATGCTATCACAACCCATTATCAAAGTAGTAATTGAGTTTGAGATTCTGCACTTTATTACTGGCTCAAGTTAAAAATAGCGTTGGTCTTTTAGCTGATGGAACTGAAATGGTCCTTCATGATTTTTGGTGCACTAGTTATATGCCGAAATTTTTATTTATAATATTTTAAAAAAATAAATTAACCAAATAACCATCGTTTTCTGACAATTCTAATTCTAGCACGGCCGCAGAACACCAGAGTGGACCCATATGAGGGCGGCCGCAGAATGCCGGAGCGGACCCCCATACGGGGCCGCAGTATGCCGGAGCGGACCCGGGTCCGCAGAATGCCGGAGCGGCCCCTGTTCTTTATATTCCGAAAATGACAGCGAAATTTCATTCCACACTCTCACACCTTCTCTCTCCTGAGTTAGCTCTCTGATCTGTAAGTTTTTTCTCTCTTCTTTTAAATTTTTTATTTTTATTTCAGTAGATTAATAATTTAATTAGAATAATTAATTTAGCAATAATTAAATTAGAATAATTTAATTAGAATAATTAATTTAGTTAATTTTTAATTGTAGGTTTCTTCTGTATTGGATTGAAAAAATGGCTCTTATGGTATCCATCTACACTGGTGGGGATGTTTTAACAGGTCCTAATAGGGTTTACTATAGTATTGGACCTGTTACTGTGATCCCGGTATTGCCGGGTACTGATTATTTGGGACTTAAATCAAGTATATGTCAGAATTTGGGGTTGGATCAGGGTCAGTATGACCTTCAAATTGATGCCAAAATTAGCATGCCGACTAGTTTGGCACAAACCTGGTTCCAACTATTTTCAATTTAAAATGAGGGAGTCTGGCAGGTATTGTACAACCAAACCATGAGTTTTTCTGGGAGTGCATACAAGATAATTGACCTATATGTGGAGGTTACCAGAGCCCCGCGTTCGAACCCAGTTATGAGGTTAATCCAGGGTCGTAGTCGGGGTAACTCATCCGGCTCTAGTCCGTCCCCTGTCCAAATTGACCAACCGTCCAGTAGTCGGGCCCCAGTTCAGAGGGACCGACCCTCCCGTCGGGCCCCATCCCAGACTGACCAGCCTTCATCTAGTCGGACCGCTCATTGGGGTCAAACTTGTGATCCGGATGAAACCGATGAAGAAGTGGATCCGGAAATACTAGAGGCAGAGGAAAATTGGGGTCATGTTGATCCTGAGGGTATGAGCGATCATTCTGACCAGGAAGATACCGGGCCTGTGCTCGGACTACCAAGGACTTTCAAGATGGATTGCGGGTTTCGGATAATGGATCGCGGGTTTCAGCACCCGATTCATGCTTTCAACGACATATCAGGGTTTATGGAAGCCAATTCGGATTTGTTTGGAAGTAGGGCAGAGTATGAGAATGAATTGTCTGAGGGACAAACATATGACTCAAAAGAGGCAATGAAGAGCGCAATTGCCAGGCTTCACATCCTATGCAACAAAGAGATTATGAATATGCACAGTGACCGCACAAGAATTAGGTTCAAGTGCAAGGACAGTTACTGTGGGTGGTACATACTCGCAAGGGCCACCGGTTATGGAACACAATGGCTTGTCTCCAAGTGCCCAACACAACATTCATGCTACGCGGATGCGACAAGAACAGATCACGCCCAGTTGTCAGCTACTATGGTTGCCGAGTGTATATCCGCTCACATGAGGAACGATGTCGACTTGAGTATTCAGGCTGTCCGAATTGCTGTTGCTGAAAGGTACAACGGTCAGATACCGGCGTACAACAAACTATGGCGTGGCCGTGAGTTGGTAATAGCCCGTCAATTTGGCAGTTGGGAGGGGTCATACTCTCTTGTAGTTCCATTGTTGGAGGCAATCAAAAGAAGCAACCCAGGTACTACATTGTTCCTTCATTTTTTACGTCATTTCATTATCAATCAAAAATTCAAAATTGAACTTATTTTTTTAAATTTATTGACAGAAATATTGTTTGAGGTGACCTCATATCCCACTGGTGAACCTGGACCATGGAGGTATTTTCATAGGGCGGCTTGGGCATTTGGACCGTGCATAGCTGCTTTTCAACATATCAGACCGGTCATCACCGTTGATGCATGTTTCCTGTCAGGCCGGTATAAAGGTAACTAATTTGATTGTTTTCACTTTATTTATTTTAGTTGATTTCGGCTCTTAAAGGTAATTAATTTGATTGTTTTACCACAGGCAAGCTATTGATTGCAACCGGTTGTTGATTGCAACCTGGTACGATGCTGAAAACCAGCTCCTCCCGTTGGCTTTTTCACTGGTAGAATCAGAGAGTTATGACGATTGTGCGTGGTTCATGAAATGGTTGCGCTGTAATGTAATCCGCTCCAGATTCATGTGTGTCATCACTGATAGGGGAAAGGGTATCAAGAAGGTGTTCAGACAAGATGATATGGGGTGGACGAGGAGGATGAGGATCAATGTGTTCACCGTCTTTGTGCTACTCACATAGCCGAGAACATGAAGAAGAACGGTTGCAGTGATAAGGCAATCTATTTTTTTAGAATATGTGTGGCTAAGAGGAAGATGAGGAGATACGAGCAAGGAATGCAAGCAATGGGGCAGGCATGTGACATTGCCCTCAATTGGCTGGACGGTGTGGGTAAATATTTGGATCAAGATGAGAACGAGTGCCCCAAACCATGGAAGATATTCCAAGCACTGGACGGTGGTTACCGTTGGGGCATCATGACTACAAACGGGTCCGAGTCGCTTAATAATGTCTTCAGGTCCTCTCGTAAGCTACCGGTTGCAGCAATAATTGAAGACACATTTTACAAATGCATGGCATGGTTTGCGCAAAGGAGGCCCAAAGCGGAATGGGAAGTCAGTTAAGGTCAACAATTCTCGTGTCGTGTGCATCAGGTACTTTTATTTGTAGTTCTTTCTTCATAATTTTTAATGAACTTTGTTAAAAAAAAATCTGACTTCTTCATTATTTTTTAATTTTTCGTAGCTGATCAACAAACGGTTCGAGAGGTCCGTTAAAATGAAGACGCTGGGGGGCTTTGGAAACAACAACGAGTTCGAGGTAACCTCCACACAAGAGAGAGTTCACGCTTTTATACCTGACGATTCTGGTCGGTTTACCAAGGCCAATTACAAATATACAGTGATAATCGGGGATGATCACACAGTAACTTGCACGTGCCAGAAGCCTCAATTGGAGAGAATACCGTGCTCTCATGTTCTGTCCGTGTGTCGTCTCCGAGGCATCGACCCTGGCGTCTTTGTAAGTCACTACTATCACATCCATACACTGATCAACACATGGATCGCTCAATGGCATGTCTATGGAAATCAGTCGGAATGGCCTCAACACGATGGCCCGGTCCTTGTTGCAGAGAATAAAAATATTTCTGTGGGCAGAAGACAGCACAACAGAATTCCGATGTGGATGGACGTTCTACATAATAGGAGAAGATGACACCAAGCCGGCCGAGATACACAAGAAAGACAAAACAGAGCTGCTCGAGCTGCACGAGATTGAGAGTTAATGTTGCTTTTTTTATTGTACTCGTAAAAATGTTGTTTATTTTCGGTTAATTAGACGTATTTGTAATTTCCGATAACATTAGTATTGTTCTATTGTATGCTTCTTTATATGGCTCATTGTTCTATTGTAATATTTCTTTTGATCAAACAAACGACGAACAACAATTTCAGATTAAACGACATTTCAAACATAAGTAATTACACACAACTTCCAGTACAAACTTGATAAAAATTTCCAAAACAAAATCATAATCAACTTCAGAATCAGATCAAAAAAAAAAAAAATAGGGGCCGCTCCGGCGTATAGCGGCCCCGGGTCCTCTACGGCATAGTGCGGCCCCATATGGGGGTCCGCTCCGGCATTCTGCGGTCTCCCTCATATGGGTCCGCTCCGGTGTTCTGCGGCCGTGCTAGATTTATAATTGTCAGAAAACGATGGTTATTTGGTTTATCTTTTTTTTCCAAAATGTTAGAAATAAAAATTTCGGAGTTATATGCTCAGGAAGAGATGCTGTCATGTAGGGTTATTTAGGCAAGCATAGCTTGTTTTTTGTTTTTGTTTTTTTATCAATCTCTTTTATTGGATATAAAGGAGAACGGGTCTAAGGAGAGAAAGAGATGATGCTAAGTTAATTCTTAATTATTTATAGTTTTAAGAATATTAAATATAATTAATTTGAGTTTTGGGTATATTTGATATATACTAAAGTTATATTGAGTAAATATGTGAGTTATTAGATTTTTATAATACGTAGTTATAGAAATTTGGATGGTAAATATGTAATTTCACAGTTTGTGAGTAGTATATATGAAATTCTCTCTTAAAAAAAGAGAAATTTTGATATATGCCCATTATAACTTTATCAATTAGATATTTGCCCATCAAAATTTTAAAATTAGTTAATTTCTCCATTAAAACTCTAATTAATACTGATAAAACAAATAAAATGACATCTTTATCTCTATCTTCAAATCTGTGTTGTGCTCCTTTCCTTTGCTGATAATTGATTCTCTCGTTTCTTGCCACACCCCTCCCCCTTTCATTCTCCTCTTCATAAGCACACAATCTAGTCAGAGAAGCATCACAGTGAGTGGTGTAGATAAACAAAAAAGAGCACATTTTACCTTCACGAGATTAGACACTCAAGCACAAATGCACAACCATTGACAACTCCACTACGCTCATCTAAAATCTTATTTTGGTCTGAGCATTTCATCAAACACCTTTAATGCATTCATCTATTCAATAAAACCATCTAAAAACTTCAAGCTTTTCAAGTGCATCTTTTACAAATTCGAATTAAATGATTAAATGAGATTATTTACAGTATTTGATGCAGGTTCTTTGCTGATTTCGTTTCAAGCCTAGACTTATTTGAATAAGATTAAGCCACAGTGCAATACACTACAATTAATAGATATAAGAATATAGAAGGAGAAAGGAGAGCCAATTTCTCATTCCTTCCATCTAAGTGTGTGAAGAAAAAGGCAGAAAATAGAGAACTTAGCGAAAATGGAAGATACGCGAAATCAGAATAGCAAGAGATGAAGATTTTATCAAATTTGATTTGAACCGCGGTCACTGTCCGGTCCAGCGAAATTATTAATAAGAAACAGACGGTTTTTAATTGGTTTTAACCGATTCAATAACTTAGGCAATAAAATTAAAAGAACCAAACCATACATGTGACTAGTTCCGGTTTTTTCCGGCCGAACCAGCAGGTCCGGTCCAGTTCCAATAACACTGATCTAAATCACACAAATTCCTAAATCTCAACGAGAAACTTGACCTGGAACCAGAGGATAAAGAAATAACACTCTGGAATGACATACTGGTGAAATTCCGGAGGATTTATCGGTTTTCTCAAGCGAAATTCCTTCTTAAGATTAAAGATATAGATAATGGAGGGATGCAACAAGAAACATAGATTTGAAGTTAGGGACAAAAATGCCACTTTATCTGTTTTATCATATTACTTATTGTTTTTAATTAATTAAATTATAAAATGGGGATATAAATAAAATGAATGAGTTTAAATGGGGAAATAACTAAATATAAAGTTTTGATAGTTAAATATCTAATTGAAGAGGTTATGATGGGTATATATCTAAATTTCTCAAAAAAAAATGGATATATTCGGATTTATAGGGGCGAAAACGGTATGGATAATATCCGATCCGTATTTGAAAAATTAGATGTGGATATCCAATATCCGAATATCCGTGTGGATATAGATACTAATATGATTTTACGTTTCAATTATCAGTATCCGAAAAGTAGATATATATCATATATTTTAATATATATTATGAAAAATATTGTTATTCACCATTAAAATTAGATAAATCTTTGATATTTTTTAATATTATTTTAATAAATATCCAATTCGAAAAATTAAAAAGAAATATGTATATGATTTTACCACCACATTTTTTTTTTTTTGCACCAAAACCCACCACATGCTCACGGGCGAAAATTTCACTCATTTTTTACGACAGCTTTTTTTTACAAGAAACAGCAGGTTTTTTTTTTTCTTTACTCGTAATATCTTAGAAAATCACTTGTTGGTATTAACACAGTTTGAGCGATCTAATTCAGTTCAGCTTCGATTCGATATGATTTTTTTTTTTTTTAAGTTGAACTGATTTGATTTTCGATTCGGTTTGTGGCAATTCGAAATCTGACTCGATCGACTCGTGACTCGACAATTTCCTAAAATCAAATGAACTCAATGTTCTAAATAACGCGCTATAGCGTTTTCAGACCAAAAAAACTATGACGCTATGGCCATATAGCGCCGCTATTTCGCGCTATAGCGGCGCTATATGGCTATAGCGCCGTTTTTTCAGCCGTTCCGCTATGACGCGATAAACGCTATTTAAACCTTTGAATGAACTTGACCAGAACCAAATTAATATGATTTAACCTGAAGAAATCTACCCGATCTGATCCGACTCAAACCTCATCTAATTCAATTTTTTGGAAATCCAGACATGATCCAAAACTGAACAGCTTAGAATCAAATCTGACCTGTTATTAGGGGTGTTCATCGGGTCCGATTCAGTTTTAACTTAAACCGAGAAAGTTCGGTTTAAATGGATAGGTTCGGTTTATTTTTAAAACCGGTTAATAGTTCAGTTCGGTTTAAAACTTTTAAAACTGGTTAGACCGAACCGACTGAAATTTTTAAAACCATCATCCGTCAAAATCAAACATTTAAAAATTACGACATAATTTATATTGCTTGGTTTGATTTAAAACCAGTTAAACTAAATCAATTTTTTTTAATTTTGTCATCTTTAAAAAAAATAAAAAAATAACAAAAAATATTTTGTTTTATAATTAATATTCTATTTTGGTTCAACCGAACAAACCGAAACTTACTTTGGTTTGTTCGGATCGGTTCTTTTTCTATTTCGATTCGGTTCGGTTTGAATTTTGAAAACTGAATACAACTTTAATTTATCGTTTAATTTGATTTGAACCGAACCGAACCGATAAACAACCCTACTGTTACTCACCATTTCTTACAATCAAATTGACCGATCCGATCTGACCTCCTGATTAAGAAGTCCAAATTGGAACTGTCTGAATTTCGACTTGACTTTATGAAAAGAAATTCAACCACAATTTCATGATAAAACTGAGATCCTTTGACATTATTTGTTAAGTAATTTGAAAGCTTTCCCAATGAAGCAATATCTAGCCGTGGACGGTATGATAATAGCGGGCCCACCTTAAAATAATAGGCAGGTATATATTATGTGAGGAGGGTTCAAATGCCTTCATTTTTCATGCCTCCACTATGCCTTCATTTTTTAAAACTTTAATAATTCAAAATTTAAAACTTAAAAGTCAAAATAAAATCGTTGGATATGATTTACATCATTTTATCTATGTACTCACAAAAAATTATCACATTTTGATTTTGTTTTTATGTGAATCAATAAGTTGAAAAATCAACATCTAGAAATTATCCACATTAGTAAGTTTTTTACAAGCTCTTGATGACAACCAAAACAAAATTGAAATGTCATAATTTTTTACAAGTGCATAGATAAAATGATGTAGATCATATCCAATGGTTTTATTTTGACTTTTATGTTTTAAATTTTGAGTTATTAAAGTTTTAAAAAATGGAGGCATGGTGGAGGCATTTGGTGAGTTGTGAAGTAAAACGTCGTTTTACTTCACGCCATATTTTCATTTTTAAAATCCAAACAACCGATCCGAACCGCTCAACATATTCTCTATATTGAAATGTGCTTGGAGACTAAATTTTACATTTTTTTGGAATTTTTTTACTTTTATTAAGACACTTTGAAATCACTGATCCACTGTAAACAGTAAAAAACAGTAAAAATTTCTGAACCACCGGATCAGCGATTTTCAAAGTGGCTTAATAAATAGTAAAAAAATTCTAAAAAATGTAAAATTTAGTCTCCAAGCACATTTCAATATAGAGAACATGTTGAGCGGTTCGGATCGGTTGTTTGAATTTTCAAAATGAAAATATGAGCGTGAAGTAAAAATGACCTCTTACTTCACAACTCACCATAGCCCAGCTCTCTCTCTCTCTCTCTCTCTATATATATAATCTGGCTAATATGCTACGCGTAGCATAGAGAGCCTCCATGCTACGGCTCAATATTTGAGTTTTCAAAATCCTAACGGTCGATCCGAACCGTTCAACATGATCTCCATATGAATATGTACTTGCAAACCAAATTTTAATTTTTTTAAATTTTTTTACTATTTTTTAGATAGGTAGAAAATCACTTGATCTGAAAATTATGTACCATTCAGATCAAGTAATTTTCTACCTATCTAAAAAAATAGTAAAAAAATTCTAAAAAATATAAAATTTGGTTTGCAAGTACATATTCATATGGAGATCATGTTGAACGGTTCGGATCGACTGTTAGAATTTTGAAAACTCAAATATTGAGCCGTTACACGGAGGCTCTCTATGCTACGGGTAGCACCGTAGCCAACTCCTATATAGATCTATTTAACTAAATGTTGTTTTATTTGTCTTCTAATATTTCAGATCACATGCACTATTCCTATCTCTAAACATGCTTTAAGAAAACCTCTTTATCTAGTGGATGGAATTTGTCCAAAGAACTTTGGACAACTTTGATCTAAAGTTAGGTCTACACTGTCTGATCTACATTGAGATCTGTACAAACAGGTTTAGAACTTAATAAATTAAATGGTAACGTAGATTTAAACTGCCCGTAGGGGTGTCAACGGGTACAGTACGGGGTCGGGTTGAGACATCATACCCGTACCCGTTATGATAATAAAAAAAATATTTACTCTTATCCGTTTTTTCGAATACGGTACGGATCAGGTAAACGGATAAAAAAGTGCCATTGATATTTCGATTTGTGCTTTCGATAAAATATTTTTCAAAACAAGAAAAAAAAAATAATGAATACAACTAATTTGTATTAAGAAAATTTAGTAAAATACAAAACTTTATTGTATCATGTATTATCTTCATACAAATATATATCTATATATATAATTTTATTTTTAAAAATTATTCAAATAATGGGTAAGATAACGAAAAAATCATTACCCGAAATTTTACCCTTACTCTTACCTATTTTTTCGAATACGATACAGGTCGGATAAACGGATAAAATGGTATCATTGACATCCCTAACTGCCCGTACAAACTTTTACACAAATCAAAAGGATCTGAAATCAAAAGGATCAGATCCGACTTTGTACAAAACTTTATCCAATCTCTTTCAACAAAAACACCACCCTTATTTGATTACTGAGAAGCTATGTTACTCGGATACTCCAATATAGGCTCCGTACCCATATAGGATATGTATCAGACACGGATACGCATCGGATATGTATCGGATATGCCAGATGGCGTATCGTCTTACGTGGCGTCGCTTTAATCTCTCGATACGGTCTCTGATACGGCCCTGACACTTCTGGATACGGCCTATATACGTGCACCGAGACTGGATACGTCTGGATACCTGCACTGCGGACCATGCCTAAAATATGGTTTTTCTTGCACCTGTGGAGAATTGAACCCTGGTTCTTCCTTCCAGCGACATACACCCTTATCATTCACTAGATCATATTTGATGTTTGATTCTAGTAGCTATGTATTCAATGTATACCTAGAATTTTTGATATTTGATTTATATAATACAAGTATTGAATTAATAATATAATTAAAATAATATAATATAATAGACATATCGTATTTTTTATTTTAAAAATTGCCGTATTATTGTATTTGTATCGTATCCTATACGACACCTGTACATAGCTGAGAAGTGAAAGAGGCGAGCAAATTTGAAAGGCCTGGGATATATGGCCCATGTTGGATTTATGGGCCTAGAGATGTATAAGCTTTAATTATCAAGTGGTTCTGCGTTATTTTTCTCCCAAAGAGGAATAGAGCATTTGATCCTGAGCAAAGAGTTCTGACACACGAGGGAAGCTCGTGCCAGCAGATGAATGCCACGTGCATGCAGCCTTGCAGAAAGGAAGAGAATCAATAAATTGAATGGGTTTGGATAAAGTTGGGCTAAACAGTTCAATCTGTGTTGAGATTCATACCAACATATTTAGAACTAAATAAATTAAAATGATCATGTGAATCTATACCGTTTATGTAAAATTTTACACGGATGAAACAGTTCAGATCTGATTTTATATAAATTTTGTCCAAAATACTTTGAACAAAAACAAATTGTATTGACTACAAGAAATTGTCACCATCCGCGAAGGTAAAAATATTTTTATTATTGGTATCCTCACGGATACTCTTGTTATTAATAATGATACCATCAAAATAGTAATTTATATCGATGTACTCTCAACAATAATTATTTTTTACTTTCACATATAGTGATAGATTCTTGTAGTATCCCTTCAAATACTTGAGTTGCAATAACTAAATCCGGAACGTTCTTTTAACTTCGCATAAATCTCAAAACTGATCCCATATGTTTTTCATAAACACCGAATTAAGTTCGGTCCAGCTGAAATTAATTCAGACCGTCCATTACCCATTGCAGTCCTAAAAAATCTGAGGGGAGACGGATCCGAACAAAAACTCCCCCCTAATTTAATTACTGAGAACTGAGAAGTGAGAGTAAAGAGCAAATTCGAAGGGCCTAAAAGTACATTGAGCCCAAATTGGATTTTTAGGCCTAAAAATGTTTCTCGAAGCAGTTCTGAATTGTGTTTCTCTGCAAGTATGAATGCGGCATTGAGGATTTGATCCTGAGCAAAGAGTTCTGACACACGAGTGAACCTCGTGCCAGCCGGTGAATACCACGAGGAACTTGTTACCGTTTTAAAATTGAGAGGGCGGGAAGACATATGTGGTCATTGTCAATGCTTGATTTTTAAGTCTCAGCAAAATTGAGAGGACGGGAGGACATATCTTGTCATTGTCAAGGCTTGATTTTTAAAGCCAAGCAAAATATGTAAAATAGTATATAAAATTATAGTGTATAATTAATAACTAGGATGTTTTCAAGCTTACGAAATTTTTGGTGAACTTTACTATAAAATTTATCGAATTGAATTCAAGTAACAAATTCAAACTGTTGAAACCAATTTATTTCACAAGTAATGATGTATTTACATATCAAATTTACAATTTTTAATTAATTTAGTATAAAGTCAAATTGTAAAAAAATGATGAAAAATAAATGCACTAAAATTAACTTATAAATCTTCTTTTTTAACCGCTTGATTTTGTACTAAATTAAGTCAAAAATTTATAATTTGACATTTTAAACACATCATTTTACAAATTAAATAGGTTTTACTTTTTTAAATTTATTTTATATAATTAATTCACTACAAAATCTATCACTATCAGTGTTTTTATCGAGGGTAAAAAGTAACTATTTCTAAGGATACAGAATGAACTCTGCTGCTTTTCTTAGAGAAAAGCAGGGTCTTGCTTTTCCGATCCCAACCATTCAAAATCGTTGAGATTTGTGCATGAAAAAGTTTTTTTATCGAGATACGTGAATAGAAAATTTTGAATAGTTGGAATCGGAAAAGCAGAATCCTGCTTTTCTCTAAGAAAAGCAGCAGAGAGTCGGATCTGCACCGACAAAATATATATGTATATATTAACGTGTATAGACACACACCGCTAAAAATAATTCCTAACATTTATGAAAAATAATCTAAAGACAAAATCACTATTGATGCAGCATTTCCTCGCACAATATTAAATTATTTGAATTCATCAAAACTGATTACCCAACTCTAATTAATTTTTAATTTCTAAAGTAATCACAAAGTTCCCTCACAATGATCAATGGCACCCAAATCCAGTATGAGAATACTTTCTCGGGCTCCACATCGATCGAGCCGGGCTATTTTTGCGAATCTCTCTTGCCGGAACTCGAGTGGAAGGACGATTACTTCCTTTCTACTACTCCCTCTCCTAAAGATAATCCTTCTTCATCAAATCATTTCCACAAGAAGTTGAATCATAATGCTTACGAACGGGACCGGCGAAAGAAGCTCAATAGCTTGTATTCATCTCCTTGTATGCTACTACCTGAGTCTGAGAGAAGTGTAAGTACTAGACATTTTTTTTTTCTATAGACATAACTAGTGATCGATATTATTGAGTAGAACTAGGGTGCTCTCGAGTTCACCAAGCCCTTGGTGAACTCAAGTCCAAAACTCATCGGATCGGCTTCAAATGACGAATCCGACCGTTGAAAATCCGTCTACCTTACGAGTGATGCGTCTACATGCAAAAATTTTAAATTTTGAAATTAATTTTGCATAGAGTCAAGTGGTCAAAATTAGAAGGTTAATAAATTAATTTTAATGCATTTATTTTTTGATGTTTTTTGACCACTTGACTCTATGCAAAATTAATTTAAAAATTTAAAAATTTTGCATATAGACGCATCACTCGTAAGGTAGAAGGGTTTCAACGGTCGGATTCGTCGTTTGAAGCCGATCCGTTGAGTTTTGGACTTGAGTTCACCAAAGGCTTGGTGAACTCGAGAGCACCCTAGTTCTACTCCGATATTATTATACGAACAAGATAGTTATACATTTTACTTGAAAACAAGCAAAGGGAAGAAATTAATTAAAGTGCTAGTAGAAGAGAACCTAGCTAGTAGTTTAGCAATGAACTGTTCCACAAATGAATTCCCTAAAATAGATTATGTAATTGCATGAAATTGATCTCGTAGCATTGTACTGATTGGTTATCTCCGGCCTCGAATAGTTTAATTTGATTTCAGTTGGAAAATTAATAGTGCAAAACAGGAAGACCAGAATTTCATTAATTGTTATAGTGCCAACAATTTAGAATTTCTCAATTATCACCTAAATTAATGTACTTACATTCTGAAAGTTACTATTCTTTTATCCTTGTTAAACAAATCAGAAGAAGATGAGTATTCCGGTAACGGTCTCACGAGTGCTCAAGTACATACCGGAACTTCAGAAACAAGTCGAGAAAATGACAAAAAAGAAACAACAGCTGCTTATAAAAGGTTCTCAATGGCGAAAACACAACTCAACTTTGAACTATAGTATCGATTCTCTTGTTGTTACTGCTACCTGTCTCACTGACAAAGAGGTCATGGTGAATATTTGCATATTAAGCAAAAGAGCTAACAGAACTTCTCTCATCAAGTATTTAGAGATTTTGGAAGGAGAAGGCCTTAAGCTAATCAATGCTTCAACGACATCGGCTCCTCTTGGAGAGAGAACATTTTATAACCTCCATTTTGAGGTATACACCTGATCCTATATTCCTATACATTGTCAGTAGTTATTTGATATTTTGAGATATTTTGATCTCTGAATTGTTTTTGTTCTTACTCAATTGACAAACCATTAGCTAGCTAGATTTGATATTCATAATCTGTTGAAGTTAGCTATTGTTATGTCTAAACAATTGACAAACATTTTTCTTTCAGATAAACATTCGCCATTGCTATGTCTAAACTTGACTTTAACAATAATTTGATGGTATTAATTGAGTTTTGTCCAAAGAACTTTTAACAAATTTGATCAAGAATCAGGTCTAAACAGTCTGATTTGTTTCGAAATTCATCCAAATAAATTTAGAACTTAATAAATTTAAATGATCTCGTAAATTTAAACCATTCATATAAATTTTCGCACGGATCAAACAATTTAGACTCAACATTGAATAACTGTTGAAGAATGATCTCAAAATATAATTCATCATAGATCAAGGGTATATGTGCAAAAGTGTAACAGGTACAGCTGTATAGAGCATTAATTAGGAAAGGTACCAACGGTACACTATTTCTAACCGTTGGAAAAATTGTAATACATATAGAGAGGATCTGCCACTGTAACAAATACAACAAAAGAATACAAAATTTTCATTGTCTCCTCAGCTTTGCATCTCTTCATAAAAATAACATGGTATTAGAGCGCCAAGTTCTGTGACCGAAAAACCGCATACTATACCAGCAAGCTGGTATTCACAAAACAAGCAAAAAACCCATAACATAAAAATTAGCAAAATAGCAAAATGGCTCAAGAGAGACAACACGAGGCTACCAATAATACCTCCAACCTCACAAATACTTTACTCAATGGCAAAAATAAAGAACTAGAGCGCTTAGCGGTCGAGAGATGCGAGAATACATCACAAGAGAAAATAAAGAACCCACAGCCGCAAACCCAGATCGATTTACCGACCGAACCCGAAAAAAAGGCAGCAAAGAAATGGAGAACCAAAAATGACAAAATCATTACTTGGCTCATGAATTACATGGAGCCATCCTATAGATTCTACCCTGATTATAGGAGCTAGACTCCTATTTTTACTAAAAAAAAAAAAAGATTCTACCCTGATTGTTTATCTGTGGGCTAATCTACTCCCTTTCTGCACTGCATCATCTTAATTAGGAACAACCTTGTAATGAAAATTTCACGGGTTAATATCGTAAAAAGAATTAGATATACTTTTTTTAAAAATGTGTTTAAATGTGTGAGGATAAATTTTTAAATACAGAATCATAAACGGTGATAAGTATATATTTTATTTTTAGGTCAAAAGAGACCATCTTTCAAAAATAATAAAAATAGTTAAAATAATTCAAAAATAATAAAAAATTGTATTCTACAAGTTAATTATATAACCAATTTATTACGTTACTTAATAGGTTGACATTTCAAACATGAAACATTAAAATTTGATCCGTACGCAAGTACTTCACCGAAATTCTTACGGGTCAAACTTAAAAAATTTATATTCGAAATGTTGAGTAGTTCAGTAAATTAGTTATATTAAACTTGTAGAATACTAATTTTTACTATTTTAGAATTTTTTTTACTATTTCTATGATTTTTGTAAAATGGCCTTTTCTAACATACCGACAAAGCATCAATATGCACACAAAATTTTCATTTGTTTACCACTTGGTACACGTGACTCGCGTGACTACGTGACGTGCCGTGTCAAAGTTTCAAAAGATGAGCACGGCACGAGAATGGTCACGACACGGGACATGCGAGTCACGGCACGTAACTGACACGCGTGCCGTGCCGTTCCGTGCCATTCCGTGCCGTTCCGTGCCGTTCCGTGACGGAGCCGGCTCCGCCGTGCCATTTATCCCACTCTATATACAACTGATGATGATATGATTTTTTTTAATAAATTTTAAATTATACTAGTATGTTATTGTATTTTGTTGTTTTTAACTAAAATTATTTTAAAAAATATATATTTTATTTATAGTTTTAAATTTATTTTCAATAAATAAATATACATAATTAGGAGTAGAACTAGAGTGTTCTTAAGCTCACCAAGCCTCTCTGTGAGCTTAACTCAAAAATCTGTCGAATTGACTTCAAACGACACATTTAAACAGTTGAATTAAACCATCTAGTTAACGAGTGATGTGTTTACATTTCAAATTATTAAATTTTCGAACTAATTTAGCATAAAGTCAAGTGGTAAAAAATATTCAAAAATGAATACATCAAAATTAATTTATAAACCTAAACAAATTAATTTGAAAATCTAAACAAATTTGTATTTAAATGCATTACTAGTGAAGTAGATCGGTTGCAATAGTTTTAATTTGTGGTTTGAAGCTAATTCAACAGAATTTGAATCTAAGCTCACTAAGAGACTTAGTAAGTTTAAAAACACCCTAGTTATGCTCTATATACCATACATACATACACACATACTGACATACATGTGTGTGTGTCTGTGTCTATACACATGTATATATATACACACACGCACACACATAGATATATATATTATCCGCATATTATAACACATATGTTCATATACCGTTACGATTTTCTGAGATATTTTTTTTTTTTTTGAGAAAAGCCCGTAGACATAGTACTTGATTAGAAAAAAAAGCATACATTGTTACATTGCATATATCCTAGAAATAAATTGCTAAACATATAAATTTCAACCGCCTCATGGATAAGTAATAATTACATAAGGACGATGGGGATTTTGTTCAAATGGCTTATGACAGAGATTTATTCATTGCCGAATCTAAGCTGTTTGTACATGCAAAATTTTGCATAGATGGTTTAGATTTACGAGACCATTTAAATTTATTAAGTTCTAAATTTGTTTGACGAATTTTGAAACAAATCGGATGGTTTAGGCTTGATTCATGATAAAAAATTGTTAAAGTCCTTTGGACAAAACTCATCAATTAATACCATTAAATAAAAAGGGTTTAATATCCCGGGGCGGAACCAGGATTTGAGTATAGGGGAGCTAAATGATATCATTAATTTTTTAATAAAAAAATGCATAACACAATATAACACAAGATAAGAAGATCCTTCACTATTTGATTTCACAAAATGATACAATAAATAACTAACACCAACAAAGTGTCATGTCTATCAAAATCAAACTAAAAACATAATATTCATATCTAATTTTGTTTTTTAAATTTACATTGAAGCCTTGTAACTTTGTATATTATTATTAGAGGGCTTATACACGTAAAATAAACTATATAATATTATTTTTATATACTTAGTAATAAAAAAATTTCAAACCTTGGGGTGGCTTAGCACCCCCCAGGCATGCCTATGATCCGCCACTGTTAATATCATACATTAGAGAAGGTATAGCAAAGAGACCAAATATATTTTATAATCATATTATTCCTCTCTCTCTAACAGCTCTAGTGAGGTGTTCACATAAGACTTCCCCCTCCATTCCTTTCCCTTGCACTATCTGTACAAAAATAATAAAAATAAACATGAAAATTAAGATATATAACTTATGACAATTCAATATATATTCTACAAATGAAGATGTAATCAAGATCCAGAGGTTCACCAAAAGGTGTTTAAAGAACTACTAGCTTGTTTCTGAAGATGTAATCAAGATTCTACATTTTTAGACATCTCAAGGCAAAGAAAAAAAAAAAGAACAAAGAAAATTGGGGCAGCATATATACTTTTTAACTTTCCAGCTTAATTATATTTGATTCTTCTGGGTACTAACCAAAAGCAAATTTCTATTCATGCTAAAATATCAGCAGAAACACTCTAACTAACTGAAACAGATTATGAATGTCAAATAACTCAATTATATTAGAAAACCTTTCGTCATGAAACAAATGACACTAGCTAGCTAATGGTTTGTCAGCTGAGTAAGAAAAAAGCAATTCAGAGATCAAATAACTACTGACAATGAATAGGATCATGTGTATACCTCAAAATGGAGGTTGTAAAATGTTCTCTCTCCAAGAGGAGCCGATGTCGTTGACGCGTTGATTAGCTTAAGGCCTTCTCCTTCCAAAATCTCTAAATACTTGATGAGAGAAGTTCTGTCAGCACTTTTGCTTAATATGCAAATATTCACCATGACCTCTTTGTCAGTGAGACAGGTAGCATTAACAACAAGAGAATCGATACTATGATCCTTCAGTGAGGAGTTGTGTTTTTTCCATTGAGAACCTTTTATAAGCAGCCGTTGTTTCTTTTTTGTCATTTTCTCGACCTGTTTCTGAAGCTCTGGTATGTACTTGAGCACTCGTGACACCATTACCGGAATACTCATCTTCTTCTGATTTGTCTAAAAAGGAAAAAAGAATAGTAACTTTCAGAATATAAGTACATTTAATTAGGTGATAATTGAGAAATTGTAAATTGTTGGCACTATAAGAATTAATGAAATTCTGGTCTCTTATTGTTTTGCTCTACTAATTTTCCAACTGAAATCAAATTAAACTATTCGAGAAATTGTAAATTGTTCGTGTAATTGAGAAATTGTAAATTGTTGGCACTATAAGTATAACTGTCTTGTTCGTATAATATATAGTATCGATTAGTAGCTATGTCTATAGAAATAAGAAAGAAAATATTTCTAATACTTACACTTCTCTCAGCCTCAGGTAGTAGCATACGGAGAGACAAATACAAGCTATTGAGCTTCTTTCGCCGGTCCCGTTCGTAAGCATTATGATTCGACTTCTTGTGGAAATGATTTGATGAAGAAGGATCTTCTTTACGAGAGGGTGTAGAAATGAGGTATTTGTCTTGCCACTCGAGTTCCGGCAAGAGAGATTCGCAAACATAGTTCGGGTCGATCGATATGAAGCTCGAGAAAGTATTCGCACACGGGATTTGGGTGTCATTGATCATTTTGAGGGAACTTTGTGAAAGATAATATGCAAAGTGATAATTAATTTGAGGAGAAGCGTCTTGGGGCTGTACAATTTATATAGATATGCAACTTGGCCAATTGTATTATAGATTATCTGTGAGGATAACTATTATATTCATTTAGAAATTAAAAATAATTAGAGTTGCGGTATCAGTGAATCTAAGTAATTTAATATTGTGTGAGGAAATGCTGCATCAATAGTGATTTGGTCTTTAGTTTCAAGTACGGCACGGCACGAGACCAAAGTCACGGCGTGTTAGTCACGGCACAGCACGTTTTTTTCCACTCTAATTGTATATATATGTCCCGACATTTTTATTAATATCCAAAGTTTAATACAAATTATTAATTATGCCCAGAATCGGACCCAATATCAAAAAATGCCCAAGCCGGCCAGAAAATGGCCGTCTTACTCCCCCCTTTCTGGCCGGCTTACTCTTTTTTCTTTTTTTTTTAAACCCGCAAAATTTTTTATTCAACTTTGGATATTAATAAAAATGTCGGCTTAATCTTGATGAGTTTATTTTTGCTGTTTAACATATTTTTCTGTTTATTTTTTATGTTGTGCTACTATTTTAATGTTGTAATATTTTCTGTTTAGCATTATCATGATAATTTATTTTATCTGTAAAATATAAAAATAGTACCATAAAAGCACACATCCACAAGAATCGAAATATAGAATAATCCAAATATACCAAACATAAATAGTATATCAAATATAAATAGTACAAAACTAGTAAAAATACAACTAGAACGGAGAGGGGGACCATCACTGAGGCGGTACTTCGGCGTTCGCCCGGCACCAGCGCGGCCAGGCTCCGTCTCTCTCGGGCTCATCTGGGGCAACAGCAGACCTGAGTATCTGCTCGGCGGTATCCCATCTGGCATCGCCCGTGGAGATTGGCTGTACTGGCGGAGGTGTACTGAAGATAGATGCGGCGAACTCAGTCCAAAATGCAGGCTAAGTATGAGACCCACTACCACTAGCCTCTCCATCATGCGGCATCTCTGTGCCATATCGGGGCCATGCCGGTGCCGTAATGAAATCCTCATCGAATACTCCGAAGTCCTGGAGACTGCACGAGAGGGACTCGTACTCAGAAGTATCGGTCTCCGCAGGTGGTGGCTGTGGCGGCATCTCTGCCGGACCCTGCAATCATACACATAAATTATTAAATTTGATCTGAATGAAGAAACTTATCACTACAACAAAACCAGTCTTCAGCGATCGGAAGACCCTGAAAACAAAATTAAAAATAAAAAAGTTAAAAGTTTCAGAGACCAACCCTTCTGCGACCGGCGCATGTAGCCTTCAGCGACCGATTTGGCTTGGTCGCTGAAGGGTATCCCTAAATCCCCCACCAGAGTCTCTCTTCTCTCTCTCTCTCTCCCGCGTTTTAGCCGCGTTTTAAGTTTAGCGAAAAACAAAATTCCCAAACCCGCTTCTGCCCGACCCCTGGCCACCGTTAGTGACCTCTCCTCTCTCTCTTGCCCGACCCTGCCGCCCGACCGCTTCCGCCCGACCCTACCGCCCGACCTGCTTCAGCGCTGGAAGGTACTTGCCTCCACTTCAACTTGCTTCTTCATTTCTTCCTTTATTACACAATGGAACCGGAATCCCAAGACAAGGTACTTCTCTATCCACCTGTGAACTTTTCCCGAATTTCTTAGTTTATAATTCTAAATTGACTTCTTTTGATTTAATTTCACTTGCTGATACAGAACATGCTACTAAAATGGTATGGATGCACACACCATATAACCAAATGTATGCACATAAATAAGCGAAATAAATGTAATTTACAGTGTTGAAGCATGCTTAGCATCTCCCAAGTCAAAAGTCTGCAACAGAAATGATTAAAAAGACTTTAATTTGTTGATTTGTTTGTCAAAACTAGTTGAAATGCATAAATTGCAATATTCTCCTTTTTAGATCAAATTTAAGTTTTTCATTAAAAGCTGAGTTTGATTGGTCAACATGTTACAGTGCTCAAATATTTATATACTGTTCTTATGCATTTGATATTGCTTTGTAAGCAATGAAGTGTTTACTTTTTTTGTCAAGGAAAGAATAATATTAGTTTGTAATTGAATTTTCTCTTTGTTAAGTTCTGGTGGAAATATTTGCTTAGGGACAGTTGTATTACACAGGTTTGTCTGATTAGATTTACTGTACCTTGGTATGACATCTTTATGCTGGAATTTTCTATTGCTAAGTAATTTCATCTTCATACCAAGCATTCCTGACAACCATAGAAAAAGAAATAGAACCGAAAAATTACCAAGAGGTCATTCATAAACCAACTTGGAACAAAGCCATGAAAGAAGAGCTAAGAGTTCTAGAAAAAAAATGAAACATGGGAAATTGTTCCATTACCAAAAAATAAAAAACTCGTTGGGTGCAAATGGATTTACAAAATCAACTATAATTGTGATGGTACCATAGAACGGTATAAGGTAAGGTTAATGGTCAAAGAATTTACACAAACCTATGGTATAAATTACAATAAAACTTTTGCACCGGTTGCAAAAATGAATACCGTTAGGATTTTATTCTCCATTGCCATAAATAATTGTTGGAACCTATACCAAATGGACGTTAAAAATGTCTTTCTTCAAAGAACATTTGAAGAAGAAGTGTACATGACACTACCACCGGGCCATAAAATGGAAAATACCTCTAACCTAGTTTGTAGGTTAAATAAATTAATTTATGGATTGAAGCAATCTCCACGAGCATGGTATGACAAACTTAGCTTTTTTTTAATTTCTTGCAATTTTAAAATTAGCAATGCCGATCATTAATTGTTTACCAAAAATGAAGAAAAAAATATAACTCTTGTGCTAGTATACGTAGATGATTTAATAATTACCGAAAATAATTTAGAAGAAACTAGAAAAATCAAACTCCAATTAAAAGAAAAATTTGACATTAAAGATTTAGAATATTTAAAATATTTTCTAGGAATAGAAATAACTTTTTCAAACAAAGGCCTATTAATTTCATAAAGAAAAATATACCTTAGATTTACTAAAAGAAACCGGTAAATTAGGTTGTAAATCGGCCTCCACACCAATAGATAATAAGTATAAATTAAATACCGAAGATGGTGAATCTTTAGAAGACATAAACCAATTTCAAAGACTTGTAGAAAAATTAATTTATCTCACGGTAACCTGTCTGGATATTTTATTTTTTGTAAGTTAAATTAGTAAATTTATGCATTCACCAAGAACACCACATTTGGAGGTCGTAAATAAAATTTTGAGATATTTAAAAAGAAATTTCGGAAAGGGCATATGGATGAAGAATAATAATTCTAATGCAATATGTGACTATTCTGATGCAGATTGGGCCGGTAGCTTTGATAGAAAATCCACCACCGGTTTTTTGCACATTTGTAGGCGGGAATTTAGTCACATGGAAAAGCAAGAAGCAAAATGTCGTGACACGATCAAACACGGAAGCGGAGTATCGAGCCATGGCATCAACTGCAAGCGAATTGATATGGCTCAAACAATTGCTCAAAGACATGAGAATCAACCTTGATCAATCCATGAAAATGTATTGTGACAACAACTCGGCACGTCACATTGCATTAAATCCCGTATTTCACAAACGGACCAAACACATATAAGTCGATTGTTATTTTATTAGAGAGAAGGTCCAAGCCAAGGAAATAGAAACACCATTTGTTTTTCGAAGTGAGGATGAACTAGCAGATGTTTTCACAAAAGAGTTGGATCCAAAACCGTTTGAAGAAATCACAAACAAGCTAGGATTACTCGATCCTAGCTTAAGGGGGGTGTTGAAGAATGATCTCAAAATATAATCATCATAGATCAAGGATATATGTGCAAAAGTGTAATAGGTACAACTGTATAGAGCATTAATTAGGAAAGGTACCAACGGTACACTATTTCTAACTGTTAGAAAAATTGTAATACATATAGTAAAAAATACAACAAAAGAATACAAAATTTTTCATTCTCCTAAGCTTTGCATCTCTTTATAAAAATAACAATAACACTCTGTCCAAAGACATTTGAACAAAAACTACATCCTTATTTAATTACGGAGAGTTGAGAGCCGAGAGCAAATTTGAAGGGAGCCCAAAAATATTGAGCTCAAGTTAGATTTACAGGCATGTATGGTCTTTTTCAAATGGTTTTTAATTTATTTGTCCTGTGAATGCGGCATTTAGCATTTGTTCCTGAGCAAAGAGTTTTTCACTCGTGCCAGTCGGTGAATCCCACGTGCATGCAGCCTTACAGAAAGGAGGAGAATTAAAATAGCTAGCCCCGTGTCAGTAAAGATGTTGTATATATAATATGATAATGCCAATGGACCACTCATTCTTTGTTAACGATTTTAAAATTGAGAGGGCGGGAGCGGGAGCCGGGAGGACATGTCTTTCGTTGTCAATGCTTGATTTTTAAGTCCCAGTGGGGGGTATCTGCAATGAATGAATGAGTCAATGACCTGAAGAATATACCCGAAGAATATGCATTACAAGAATATACCCAAAGAATATGCTTCAAATGATTACATCTGAAATTAATTTAAATGTTTTATTATGCATTTTTCCGCCTCTAGCTTTTTGATGGTTCTAAAATTGATATACTCTATTAATAATTAATTGACATAAATTTAATAAATTTTAGAACTTTGGGACTTTTATTAGCGTATTAGTTCCCAATATTGTTTGATACAAACAATAAATTTTATAACATTCGTTTTTTAGATCTTCGATTTTCAATCACAATATATTTAAATTATATTATGCCGACACAATATATGGGATTTTTTTTAAAAACAATAATTAAAATAATAAAAGTTAAAGAACCAACATGATTACCGGGTTTTTTACAAAAACAGCAAAAACCGAATAGGCTATTCGGTTAAGAGTTTTTTTTTACTTCACCGAATAGCCTATTCGGTTTACAGGGCAATTTCTTCAGTTTGTAGGGCAATTCGCCACAGAAAATTCATGAAATGGCTTAACCGAATAGCCTATTCGGTTTGTTGTTTTTTTGGGTTTAACCGAATAGCCTATTCGGTTTAGGTTTTTTTTTTTTTTTTTAAGACTAAGAAGAGCAAAATAAAGAAATCTAATACTGAAAATTTGATTTTTTTATTTAAGTTATTTGACTTCTTTTGATATATAATTAGCATATTTATACTAAAATACGCTAAATTACTTGAAATTATGTTGAATTACACTATATTAAGTTTAATTACACTAAATTACATTACATTAAGCTAAAATACGGTAAATTACGCTAAATTACGTATGAATAGGGACGATATCTTCACTGAAAAGGCGAAAAACGACGGCGAAACTTCAAACGGTCATAAAACGACGCTCGAGTGTCCGATTTCAGCAAATGACCACTTTTCGGAAAGCTTGCGAAAATACACATGCGTCCGTGCCAGCGATGCTAGATTTCAAAATTCAGAATCGCCAAAAAACTAAGAGAAGAGCCTCAAAACTTGAGTTGAAGTTTTCGATTAAGATTTTCATTTCTATTATTCAATCCAAGTAGCTCAGTAAATTAGATACATAATGAAATAGTAGAATACCAATTTTTACTATTTTCGGAATTTTTTACTATTTTTTATGATTCGTGAAAGATGGCACAGAATCGGTCTATTTTAGCGTAATTTTGTGTAGTTTAGCGTAATTAGCGGAGTTATTGTAATTTTAGCGTAATTTAGTGTAATTCAATATAATTTATTGTAATACAGTGTAATTCAACATAATTTCAAGTAATTTAGTGTATTTTTTGTTGTTGCTAATTATAAATCAAAAGAAGTAATCTAACAAAAAATTTAAACAAAAAATTCAAATTTTTAGTGTTAGATTTCTTTATTTTGATCTTCTTAGTCTCTATAAAAAAAAAAAAAACCTAAACCGAAATAGCTATTCGGTTTAGGCAAAAAAATCTCTAAACCGAATAGCCTATTCGGTTTAGGGGGCGTTACACGAAAAGTTACACAATGCGGGGATTTGTTTTTATAAAAATAGGGTAAACCGAATAGCCTATTCGGTGAAGTAAAAAAAAAACCCCCTTAACCGAATAGGCTATTCGATTTTTGCTATTTTTGTAGAAAATCCGGTAATCATGTTGGTTCTTTAACTTTTATTATTTTAATTACTGTTTTTAAACAAAAATCCCAATATATGATACATCGTACCTATTAATAATGAAATTAGATACAAAGAATTCCCAGCAGTAAAGGGGGCATCGATTCCTAGTCCTTCACTACCTGTTGTCAAGATTAATTACTGTGTTGTTTATTGGATTTGAGCGCGACACACTATTTCCTAGATAGTTGTACTTGCTGTCTTTTAGTGACCTATTTATTTAATAAGCTTATTTTTCATGTTTTCTTTCACCAACAACATTATCGACCTGTTTGCATAGAGAGCAGGTTGGGTCCGATGTCTATCGGACTCAAATTTAGAACCGTCCGATCTGTTTTAAGATTTGTGCGCACAAATTTTAAAGCAGACGCGAAAGTTACTGGTGCGAATCTTAAAGCAGATCGCACGGTCATCGAACTCACTTTGAGTCCGATGGACATCAGACCCAAATTGACCTCGTTTGCATACAGGCTACTGGCAAAAAAAAAAAAGCATTATCCACCTGTATGGTTATCCCATTTAAAATGAAGATACTCCTTTGATGGGGAAGCAAGGGTGCGTGGGATGTACATCAGACTCAAATATGTCTATTCAGAACCATCAAATTTGTTTCAAGATTCATACGTATTGCTTTAATATTCGTGTAAATCAAGTGCGCATGTATCATAAAGCGAATCAGACTGTTCTAAACGGGCATCAGACTGATTTGAATTGAATGCCCATCGGATGCACCCAGCTTCCTTTAGTGAGTCCATATAACATATATATTATTTAACGTCCAATCAGAATCTAGACTAATTCCATCCAAAATAAAATGTATGGGACCCTTAATATTGGTACAAATTCTCATCAAACAGTCCCGATCTAAATAGAAATACTATGCTAATTTTTTTTGACAGAGAAGAGCCTAAGAGGGATACAAATCCATGTCAGAAATGGCAACTTTGAATTTCTAAAGAAGCTGCAATTCGCATACCCTGTAAGAGACTGACTGACAGAGGTAGTCTGGCCAATAGTAGGTCAAGAAATATTGAATGGTCATGTGCATGGGAGGGGGTTTCGGAGGAATACAAATAACCTCTGGCTTTTTTCAAATTTGGCGAGCATCTGGAATAATTAGTGAATTACAACTCTATTGTACTGCAATTGGTGCATTGATTTTTGCCTCCATAATGCTTTTTGCCGGTTGGTTCCATTATCATAAAGCTGCCCTAAAATTGGCTTGGTTCCAAGATGTAGAATCTATGTTGAATCATCACTTAGCAGGGTGCCTCCATTTGGTACGAGGAAAAAGCATGCATTGTTTTTGTAATGAAATATAAGTCCGTTCTGTGGGCATCTCCACCCTTTAGATGTGAAAAGAAAACCACATAGCTCGCATACCTTGTCGAGATTAACCAGGGTATAAAATATCTGCGCGTCATCTGTTTTTGCAATGAAATATCGATGTATTGTTTTCAAACTTTAAACAATCATAACTTTTGGTGAGAAACTCTATTTTGAGCATTTGATCCCAACTTAGAAAGCTTGCGAAGAGACGGAGACCACTGTATTCAGGGCATGGCCCCGAGACGTTGAAACAAATTAGAATTGCAAAAAAAAAAACGTTGTATAGTGCCTCATAACTTCAGTTGAAGTTTCTAACCATGAGCAATAATATATTTCTCTTTTATTTCAACTAGAAACGACTCGTTAATTATTTATCAAGATACTTAATTAGTTTGATAATAACCAACATATTAAAATTAAGTACTAATATTTGTGTTATAAAATAAAGATAAACAAACATAAAGAAGATAGAGAGAATGTAAAATATGACAATCTCTTTATTCATATATTTTTCATGTGTATAATACAAGATTACGAAGGCTCTATTTATAGATTACAAATTGTAAATGAAAACCATAAATTAATTACAATAATAAATGGGAAAATGAATTCCAATAGTAGTGAGATATGAATTCCAATAGTAGTGGAGGTAATGGAAAATGAATATTGAGAGTTATGAACATTCACATTAATAATATATTCATAACAATTTGAAGGTCTTTTCTATTTACTTTTGACATTTTATACCGTGGACCTAGAATTACCCATTTAAAAAAAAAAATGCTTCCACATACGCAGAATGGATATGTAGAGAACTATTTTTCAAAAAAAAAAATTTTGAAATTTTGAAAAAGCGTTGACAAGGTCAGAGTTTTAAAATATTAAGACGGTAACTAAAAAAATTTCGGTGAACAAATTAAGGGTTAGTTTTTGTATATCATTATAGACTTTTTAAATTCCTTATATACTTTAAACACTTGAATTTATATAATATACCTCTTTAACTCTTACAACTCTTTCTTTTTTTATCCATTACACAATATTTTTAGAAGTTAACCATAGTTAAATCGATGGTTAAAATAATAAAAGATAATTATTTCTTATTTTATTTTACGCTTTATTTTCGATCATGAAATTTAATGGTCTCCTCCTTATTTTTCCATGCTCATGGGCTCTCCATATCTCTTTCCTGCTTCATCTCTTGTTTTTCTCGTCATGATTTTCCAATCAATTGGACCAAAATGCCACCAGTACAGTTCGGGTTAGATGATCTACTGAATGATGCATTCAAATCTGCTGAAAATCCCGCCTCTATTTCAGGATCCTGAAATCCCTTCTCTCTCCTCTCTCTTCTTTCTCTCTCCTGAAAGATTGAGGAGAGAGAAAGAAGAGAGAGGAGAGAGATAGAGAGAGAGGAGGGATTTCAGGATTCTGAAATCGGGGTTGGAGATTTCAACTGATCTCAATTCCTGAATGACAATTCTTATAAAAAGCTCAAACTGCTACTAGATTAAGTACCACACGCTGAAGGGGCAGTTTTGGTTATATATGTCTGGTTTGTTTGAAGAAAAGTGCTACTAATGATATACATGTTTTATTCGGGCATATCCTTCAACTTCTGAACAAGTACTGGGGTGGTTCATTCTGCAATTGAAGTTTTGGCACCAACTGTCATGTATAGAACATACATGACCTGTGAATGGCATTACATCAATCTAGAGACGGATGTAATAAGGCAGTATGGGGATCAATTGACACTCATTTTTTTAAACTTTTTTTATATTAATATATAATTTTGTATATAATTTACAATAAAATGTCATGAAATAGTAAAAGCGACATCTATTTTAGTAGAAAATTTATATGATTGACCTCATATATATTTGACTTCCATAGTTCAAAAGTCTGATTCTGCCCCTGCATCAATCAGTAATAATTAAGCTTGCATCAATTATTTTTGGTCTTTATCTTCTATTCATAGATTTGATTCTAATAACATGCTGCAAACTCTGAGACATCTTATGAATCCTAAACAAAATCATAACGATCTTCAATTGAAAAGAAAACCTCCAATTTTTGACAAAACCAAAAGTGAAGGAAGAAATCTTGTAACAGTAATTAAATCATACGAATAAATTCCCAGTCCAGCGTTGAAACCTCATTCTAGAGGTCAAGACAACACTGTACGCAAAAAAAAAAAAATAGTTTAATCCCACCAAAAAACCTCCTCAAATCAAAGAGGCGATATGATCAGTCTCAATCGGCAATGTCGATCTGGCCTTGTCTGAGTGGTTCCTGTGGTCTTCAGACGCGACAAAATTGCAAACGATTATCTAAGCTTGGACGATACTAACGATGCTCGGACCACCTGACCAAGTCTCACAATATTTATTCCTGGGGAATCGCCTTTAAACGGAGATATTAATATTAAATGGTTTGACATTAAACAGCTTATGTATGTTTAACGTAAGAACTGGTTAGTTGTTATTTGACAATCAAGTTTGACTACAAATCTATAATTAACAATTCAAAGTCAAAAATCATTTGATTATATGGCATTGTCAACTTGCACAACCTTTTGTGTTCAATTCAGGTAGGGAAACATTATAAGCATATTTTTATGGTTTAAGATACAGTTAATTGAATAAGTATTGGAGTTAACATGAGAAAAAAAAATACAATAAAACATAAATAAATTTATTCTAAGCATTTTAGACACGTACATGGATTTCCCATTATCTGATTTTGTAACCACACCATCTCATTAGTTGGCAGCAAACATAAATAAATAAATTGATATGATTTTATTTGTACACCTAATATTCTTTGTTTTTTGTTGTACTAGTAAAAGTTCTTAATATGTTCTCTCTTAATTTTCTATCAGGAATTAATTGAGTATGAAATTTAAAAAGACACTACAAAATTGAAGCAATCATTAATAAGATCTTGGAAATTAATTGAAATGGAATATACTTTTTGAGAGGAATATACTAAGCATATATACCAATTGGTCCAGTACTACTTATTTAACAAAAGTGCAAAACTAAAATTTTTGTAAAATGGCCTTTTCTAACATACCGACAATGCATCAATATACACACAAAATTTTGTAAAATGGCCTTTTCTATCAGGAATTAATTAAGGAGTATGAAATTTAAAAAGACACTACAAAATTAAAGCAATCATTAATAAGATCTTGGAAATCAGCAAATGACCACTTTTCGGAAAGCTTGCGAAAATACGCATGCGTCCGTGCCAACGATGCCAGATTCTAAAATTTAGAATCGCCAAAAAACTAAGGGAAGAGTCTCAAAACTTGAGTTGAAGTTTTCGATTAAGATTTTCATTTCTATTATTCAATCCAAATAGCTCAGTAAATTAGTTACATAATGAAATAGTAGAATACCAATTTTTACTATTTTCGGAATTTTTTTACTATTTTTTATGATTCGTGAAAGATGGCACAGTATCGGTCTATTTTAGCGTAATTTTGTGTAGTTTAGCGTAATTAGCGGATTTATTATAATTTAGCGTAATTAGTGTAATTAAACATAATTTATTGTAATACAGTGTAATTCAACATAATTTCAAATAATTTAGTATATTTTTTGTTGTTGCTAATTATAAATCAAAAGAAGTAATCTAACAAAAAATTCAAATTTTTAGTGTTAGATTTCTTTATTTTGATCTTCTTAATCTCTATAAAAAAAAAAAAAAAACCTAAACCGAAATAGCTATTCGATTTAGACAAAAAATCTCTAAACCGAATAGCCTATTCTTTTTAGGGGGTGTTACATGAAAATTAAGCTTGCATCAATTATTTTTGGTCTTTATCTTTTATTCATAGATTTGATTCCAGTGACATGCTGCAAACTCAGAGACGTCTTATGAATCCTAAACAAAATCATAACGATCTTCAATTGAAAAGAAAACCTCCAATTTTTGACAAAACCAAAAGTGAAGGAAGAAATCTTGTAACAGTAATTAAATCATACGAATAAATTCCCAGTCCAGCGTTGAAACCTCATTCTAGAGGTCAAGACAACACTGTACGCAAAAAAAAAAAAAATAGTTTAATCCCACCAAAAAACCTCCTCAAATCAAAGAGGCGATATGATCAGTCTCAATCGGCAATGTCGATCTGGCCTTGTCTGAGTGGTTCCTGTGGTCTTCAGACGCGACAAAATTGCAAACGATTACCTAAGCTTGCACGATACTAACGATGCTCGGACCACCTGACCAAGTCTCACAATATTTATTCCTGGGGAATCGCCTTTAAACGGAGATATTAATATTAAATAGTTTGACATTAAACAGCTTATGTATGTTTAGTGCTACTTACAAAGGACTGGTTAGTTGTTATTTGACAATCAAGTTTGACTACAAATCTATGATTAAAAATTTAAAGTCACAAATCATTTGATTATATGGCATGGTTTGACATTAAACAGCTTATGTATGTTGAACATAATACAATAATTAGTGCTACTTACAAAGGACTGGTTAGTTGTTATTTGACAATCAAGTTTGACTACAAATCTATAATTAAAAATTCAAAGTCAAAAATCATTTGATTATATGGCATTGTCAACTTGCACAACCTTTCGTGTTCAATTCAGGTAGGAAAACATTATAAGCATATTTTTATGGTTTAAGATACAGTTAATTGAATAAGTATTGGAGTTGACATGAGAAAAAAAAATACAAGAAAACATAAATAAATTTATTCTAAGCATTTTAGACACGTACATGGATTTCCCATTATCTGATTTTGTAACCACACCATCTCATTAGTTGGCAGCAAACATAAATAAATAAATTGATATGATTTTATTTGTACACCTAATATTCTTTGTTTTTTATTGTACTAGTAAAAGTTCTTAATATGTTCTCTCTTAATTTTCTATCAGGAATTAATTAAGGAGTATGAAATTTAAAAAGACACTACAAAATTAAAGCAATCATTAATAAGATCTTGGAAATTAATAGAAATGGAATATACTTTTTGAGAGGAATATACTAAGCATATATACCAATTGGTCCAGTACTACTTAGTTATTTAACAAAAGTGTAAAACTAAAATTTTGGGGTCTATAAATAAACCCAGCAACCAGTGATGGTATGAAATGTGGCTGGTATACAAGTGGTACTATTTAATCGGTTAATGGAGAGAAGGTAGTGAACACTGTTGGACAAGCAGCAGTAATCAAAGAAAAATGTCATTAAGGCCATAATGGAGCAAGTACTCAGAACAGGGAGAAAGAGAGAAAATAATTTAGAATTAAAACTTAATTAACATTGCTCGTTGGGATTTGGATTTCCAATTCCTCTTCCTCTTTGGCAGATTTCTACAAAAATAAATATTAGTCACCAATAAGTATCAAGAAGCATTTAGATTTTAAAAGATAAATGAATGGAAAGATAAAATTGAAGTCTTACTTTGTAACATTTTTATTGTGGTTTTTGAGTTAGCTTTTATCCAATCACTTCCACAAACTAGAATCTCCACCATATCTTTCGAAAGAGAGCTTCGATAGTCATCTAATTGCACTTCATACAGCTATAAATAATTAGAATATGAATCAAGGTTTGGACTTGGTAGTGTTTTACTTTTGTATGCTCTTACAATTTAATTGCAGCTATAAAGATGAAAGTCAAAGTCAGTTCTTTATTTCACGTACTTTATTTCGTTGTCTAATATTCTTTGCCTCTTTGGTCCATAACCGTTTCATATAAGCTATTGCTAGTTACCTCTACTGGTTTCATTGGGGAAGACATGTGTTTTATAATGCCAGCACACACTGCCATTTATATCATTTCACATACTTTATAATGCCAGCACACACTACCTCTAATGGTTTTAATGGCTATTGCTAGTTACCTCGATCTACCTGCTGTCATTTCTATGTACATGTCCTTGCTGGGTTAGAAGTTCTGTCTAATTTATCAAAAAACTAGTGTCGTAATGCTTGTTTATATCAGTTCTATTAGAAAGGTCGCACTTTGCTACTTTTTGTAGTGTCGTAAATTTAATGAATCAGGGTTAAATTAACAAGAGAAGATCGTACAGCTATAAGTAATTAGAATATAAATCAAGTTAAATTAACATTCAATCTTGGATAGTTAGATTAAGAAAAATTTAATGCAATGATAGTGTAAAATATAAAGGAACAAGGATCATGCTTTAAAAAATTCAAGAAGTTGCAAAATGACCCATTTAGCATAGCGGTACAGTACCTTAATAGAGAAGAGAGCGAATGGGTCGCAATTGCTGTGTTGGCCCCGTCGTGCACGGCTCTGATAGTGAGAGAAACGGGGCTAGGGCTCTGGTAGCGAGAGCGAATGGATCGCCAGAATGGCTCGCGGGATGGGTCGTGGCCTCGCGGGAATGGGGCTTGCGCCTCGCGGGAACGGGGTTAGGGTTAGGTGGTTAGCGTGAGAATGAGAGAGAGAGAGAGAAAGAGTGGTGGGGACTTAGGGTTAATGGTTTGGGCGGGATTAGGTTACATTCTGTGACCTGAGGGATTTCAGATTTGGGTTTGGTTACTGTGAGATTTTTTGTGTCCAAAACTATGTAATTTTATGTAACTTGAGTTATAAATGAGCGAGTTGGGGTCAGCTCAAACTCAGCTCATTTATTAAACGAGTCAGCCAACTCGAGTTGGAACTGACTCAAGTTATAAATGAGCGAGTCACGAGTTCGAGCAATTTTGCCCAGCCCTAATCCTGAGCAAAGAGTTCTGACACACGAGCGAACCTCGTGCCAGCCGGTGAATACCACGTGCATGTAGCCTTGTCGAATAGAGGAGAACTGATACAGCCACGTCTCACTGTGTCAGTAAGTTACTGTATAATATCAATGGACAGCCCAATCAGAAACTTGTTAGCGTTTTAAAATTGAGAGAGCGGGAGGACATATCTTGTCATTGTCAATGCTTCATCTTTTTTTTATATAACAACTATATACCCAAAAATATCTACATCTCTCTCTATATATTTTTGCATAACTTCCCGTAGACTTTTAATATTAAACATGAAAGTAGTACATCCAAGATTACATATCAGAAAATAAGAGGAAATAATATACTTTTCTGAAAGAATATACCTAGCGAAACACCTATAGATCTTCTACCTGATTATAGGAGCTAGACTCCTATTTTTACTAGAAAAAAAAAAAAGATTCTACCCTGATTGTTTATCTGTGGGCTAATCTACTCCCTTTCTGCACTGCATCATCTTAATTAGGAACAACCTTGTAATGAAAATTTCACGGGTTAATATCGTAAAAAGAATTAGATATACTTTTTTAAAAATGTGTTTAAATGTGTGAGGATAAATTTTTAAATACAGAATCATAAACGGTGATAAGTATATATTTTATTTTTAGGCCAAAAGAGACCATCTTTCAAAAATCATAAAAATAGTTAAAATAATTCAAAAATAATAAAAAATTGTATTCTACAAGTTAATTATATAACCAATTTATTACGTTACTTAATAGGTTGACATTTCAAACATGAAACATTAAAATTTGATCCGTACGCAAGTACTTCACCGAAATTCTTATAGGTCAAACTTAAAAAAATTATATTCGAAATGTTGAGTAGTTCAGTAAATTGGTTATATTAAACTTGTAGAATACTAATTTTTACTATTTTTAGAATTTTTTTTACCATTTTTATGATTTTTGTAAAATGGCCTTTTCTAACATACCGACAATGCATCAATGGCACACAAAATTTTCATTTGTTTACCGCTTGACTTGAAACTAAAGACCAAATCACTATTGATGCAGCATTTCCTCACACAATATTAAATTACTTAGATTCACTGATACCGCAACTCTAATTATTTTTAATTTCTAAATGAATATAATAGTTATCCTCACAGATAATCTATAATACAATTGGCCAAGTTGCATATCAATATAAATTGTACAGCCCCAAGACGCTTCTCCTCAAAATTAATTATCACTTTGCATATTATCTTTCACAAAGTTCCCTCAAAATGGTCAATGACACCCAAATCCCGTGTGCGAATACTTTCTCGAGCTTCATATCGATCGACCCGAACTATTTTTGCGAATCTCTCTTGCCGGAACTCGAGTGGCAAGATAAATACCTCATTTCTACACCCTCTCGTAAAGAAGATCCTTCTTCATCAAATCATTTCCACAAGAAGTCGAATCATAATGCTTACGAACGGGACCGGCGAAAGAAGCTCAATAGCTTGTATTTGTCTCTCCGTATGCTACTACCTGAGGCTGAGAGAAGTGTAAGTATTAGAAATATTTTCTTTCTTATTTCTATAGACATAGCTACTAATCGATACTATATATTATACGAACAAGACAGTTATACTTATTGTGCCAACAATTTACAATTTCTCAATTACACGAACAATTTACAATTTCTCGAATAGTTTAATTTGATTTCAGTTGGAAAATTAGTAGAGCAAAACAATAAGAGACCAGAATTTCATTAATTCTTATAGTGCCAACAATTTACAATTTCTCAATTATCACCTAATTAAATGTACTTATATTCTGAAAGTTACTATTCTTTTTTCCTTTTTAAACAAATCAGAAGAAGATGAGTATTCCGGTAACGGTCTCACGAGTGCTCAAGTACATACCAGAGCTTCAGAAACAGGTCGAGAAAATGACAAAAAAGAAACAACAGCTGCTTATAAAAGGTTCTCAATGGAAAAAACACAACTCCACACTGAAGGATCATAGTATCGATTCTCTTGTTGTTAATGCTACCTGTCTCACTGACAAAGAGGTCATGGTGAATATTTGCATATTAAGCAAAAGTGCTTACAGAACTTCTCTCATCAAGTATTTAGAGATTTTGGAAGGAGAAGGCCTTAAGCTAATCAACGCGTCAACGACCTCGGCTCCTCTTGGAGAGAGAACATTTTACAACCTCCATTTTGAGGTATACACATGATCCTATTCATTGTCAGTAGTTATTTGATCTCTGAATTGCTTTTTTCTTACTCAGCTGACAAACCATTAGCTAGCTAGAGTCATTTGTTTCATGACGAAAGGTTTTCTAATATAATTGAGTTATTTGACATTCATAATCTGTTTCAGTTAGTTAGAGTGTTTCTGCTGATATTTTAGCATGAATAGAAATTTGCTTTTGGTTAGTACCCAGAAGAATCAAATATAATTAAGCTGGAAAGTTAAAAAGTATATATGCTGCCCCAATTTTCTTTGTTCTTTTTTTTTTCTTTGCCTTGAGATGTCTAAAAATGTAGAATCTTGATTACATCTTCAGAAACAAGCTAGTAGTTCTTTAAACACCTTTTGGTGAACCTCTGGATCTTGATTACATCTTCATTTGTAGAATATATATTGAATTGTCATAAGTTATATATCTTAATTTTGATGTTTATTTTTATTATTTTTGTACAGATAGTGCAAGGGAAACGAATGGAGGGGGAAGTCTTATGTGAACACCTCACTAGAGCTGTTAGAGAGAGAGGAATAATATGATTATAAAATATATTTGGTCTCTTTGCCATACCTTCTCTAATGTATGATATTATTAATATCATATTAAACCCTTTTATGTAATGGTATTAATTGATGAGTTTTGTCCAAAGGACTTTAACAATTTTTTATCATGAATCAAGCCTAAACCATCCGATTTGTTTCAAAATTCGTGCAAACAAATTTAGAACTTAATAAATTTAAATGGTCTCGTAAATCTAAACCATCCATGCAAATTTTTGCATGTACAAACAGCTTAGATTCGGCAATGAATAAATCTCTGTCATAAGCCATTTGAACAAAATCCCCTTCGTCCTTATGTAATTATTACTTATCCATGAGGCGGTTGAAATTTATATGTTTAGCAATTTATTTCTAGGATATATGCAATGTAACAATGTATGCTTTTTTTTTTAATCAAGTACTATGTCTACGGGCTTTTCTCAAAAAAAAAAAAAATCTCAGAAAATCGTAACGGTATATGAACATATGTGTTATAATATGCGGATAATATATATCTATGTGTGTGCGTGTGTGTATATATATACATGTGTATAGACACAGACACACACACATGTATGTATGTATGTCAGTATGTGTGTATGTATGTATGGTATATAGAGCATAACTAGGGTGTTTTTAAACTTACTAAGTCTCTTAGTGAGCGTAGATTCAAATTCTGTTGAATTAGCTTCAAACTACAAATTAAAACTATTGCAACCGATCTACTTCACTAGTAATGCATTTAAATACAAATTTGTTTAGATTTTCAAATTAATTTGTTTAGGTTTATAAATTAATTTTGATGTATTCATTTTTGAATATTTTTTACCACTTGACTTTATGCTAAATTAGTTCAAAAATTTAATAATTTGAAATGTAAACACATCACTCGTTAACTAGATGGTTTAATTCAACTGTTTCAATGTGTCGTTTGAAGTCAATTCGACAGATTTTTGAGTTAAGCTCACAGAGAGGCTGGTGAGCTTAAGAACACTCTAGTTCTACTCCTAATTATGTATATTTATTTATTGAAAATAAATTTAAAACTATAAATAAAATATATATTTTTAAAAATAATTTTAGTTAAAAACAACAAAATACAATAACATACTAGTTGTTATGAAATAATAATAATAGACATTTCACCTTCTCCACCTCATCCACTATCTATTAGATTTAATTTTATATTAATTATCTTGTTAATTGTATGGCTTTTGATATGCTTTCTCTAGTCTATAAATAGAGATTTTGTAAATAGTTGATGTTGATACATATATGGAGATAATATAGAATAAGAATTAGCCTCTCTCTCAAGTTTTGTTTTGTTTTGTTTTATAATACGTTATCAGCACGAGTTCGCTCTAGTCAAGTTGCGACGGGATTTCGTAGAAGCACACCTAGAAGGTACTCTTTAGATTACATTTCATAAACATTACTATTAGTAATAATATTTATTTCTTAGATGAAATTTTCTTATTTTATATTGAATGAGAGTAATATTTTCATTCCCTGAAGAGAATGATAAAACAAGTACATGATAATGGCCAGAAGCTTTTGTACATATTATAGCTAGAAGCTTTTTCTAAGAGAACCTGAAGTTCTTAATCATAATTTTTTATACAAGAGAACCTGAAGTTCTTTGGCAAAGTTACAAAAAAAAAGAAAAGAAAAAAAAAGACCAGAAGTTCTTATATGAACCAGAAAGTTATTAATATTTATGATAACCGGAAGTTATCAAATCAATAAAATGTCTCCAATATTTAATTCTCTTAATAACCTGAAGTTATTAAGATTTTTTTTTCTTCAATCGTTTTTTTTTTATATATATCTAACACAAATGCATATTCAATTAAATTTGTTAATAATAGTAGCATTTTTTTTATTTTGTAGTACTTATGGCAAACCTTACAAAACTTGAGTTCACTGCCCTTGATATATCGGGCAAGAATTATCTCCCGTGGACTCTCGATGCTGAGATCCACCTTACCGCAAATAATCTTGGAGAAACAATAAAAGCTGAAAATAATACCTCCCAGCAGGAGAAAGCCAAAGCAATAATATTTCTCCGTCATCATCTCCATGAGGATTTAAAAACTGAATACTTAACGGTGAAAGATCCGTTAGAACTATGGACAAATTTAAAAGAAAGATATGACCATCAAAAACAAGTACTCCTCCCAAAAGCTCGTTATGAATGGATTCATTTAAGGTTACAAGATTTTAAATCTGTGAGTGAGTATAATTCCGCAATGTTTCGCATAACTTCTGAATTAAAATTATGTGAAGAAAAGATTACTGATGAAGACATGCTAGAGAAAACATTCTCTACATTTCATGCTTCGAATTTGCTCCTGCAGCAGCAATATCGAGAACGTGGTTTTAAAAAATATTCAGAATTGATATCATGTCTTCTTGTTGCGGAACAAAATAACAAGCTTCTGATGAGAAATCATCAGTCACGACCCACTGGTTCTAGTCCATTCCCTGAAGCGAATGCGACATCATTCCCTGGAGAGAAAATAACATCATTTAAAGGAGGTCGTGGAAGAGGACGTGGTCGTGGCCCCCGAGGAGGTCGTGGACATGGTCGCAATAATGTTTGGCGACGTGATGGTCATAATCCTAAATCAAATGAAAATAATGCGGGGAGATATGAAAAGGGAAAGAACTCATCATCTTCTAAGAAATCTGAAAATATTTGCTATAAATGTGGTATGACAAACCATTGGTCACGCACATGTCGTACTCCTAAACATTTAGTTGAACTCTACCAAGCATCTATCAAGAAAAAGGGACAAGCAGTAGAAACAAATTTCATTGAAAATGACCCAAATGATTTGCTTATGGATACACACCTAGATGTTTCTGATTTCTTTGAAAATGTTGATGAAGAAATTAATATTATGAAATAGTTTTAGTTTCTTTTGTTTTAGTCTTTATAATAAGTTTAGTTTTTATTTATATGTTGTAAGTCGATGTTTCTCATCTTTATAATAAGTTTAGTTTTTATTTATATGTTGTAAGTCGATGTTTCTCATGAAATAAAATTAGTTTCCTTTTATTTAATCTTATACATTTTCTTTTATGTTCAAAGGAAAAAGAATATGATTGGAGACTCCAAAAGAGCTATGGTAAATATTAGAGATGAATGTCTAGTAGACAAATGAACAACAAACACAATACTAAAAAGCAAGAAATATTTTTCTCTATTGTCTTCTGCAAAGACACATGTTAATACAATTTCTGGTATTAGTAATTTAATTGAGGGCTCCGGAAGAGCTTGTATATTGTTACCTGAAGGAACAAAATTAATTATAAATGATGCATTATACTCTAGTAAATCCAGAAGAAATTTACTAAGTTTTAAAGATATTCGACGTAATGGTTATCATCTTGAAACCATGACTGAAAATAATATTGAATATCTCCAAATTACATCCATTGAATATGGCCAGAAGATCATATTGGAAAAGCTAGAAGCTTTATCCTCTGGATTATATTGTACGAACATTAATCCAATAGAATCAAATATGGTAAGAAGTTACTTGACACAAAGATGTTCACTCTGTGGCATGACAGATTAGGTCATCCAGGTAACATTATGATGAGGAGAATAATTGAAAGTGCAAATGGGCATCCCCTAAATGACCTGAAAATAATATTATCAAAAGATTTATCATGTGCAGCATGTTCTCTTGGAAAACTGATAATTAGGCCATCTAAAAATAAAATTGAAAATGAATCTCCTTCATTTTTGGAAAGAATTCAAGGAGATATTTGTGGGCCTATTTCTCCTCCATGTGGACCATTTAGATATTTTATGGTTTTAATTGATGCATCAACTCGATGGTCACATGTTTGCCTATTAGCCACAAGAAATGTTGCATTTGCTAGGCTATTAGCACAAATAATTCAATTGAGAGCAAATTTTTCGGATTATCAAATTAAGAGTATCCGGCTTGATAATGCAGGAGAGTTTACATCCCAATCATTTAATGATTATTGTATGTCAATTGGGATTAAGGTAGAACATCCAGTGGCTCATGTACATACGCAAAATGGTTTAGCTGAATCATTAATTAAAAGATTGCAACTGATTGCTAGACCATTACTTATGAAATGTAATCTACCATCTTCTGCATGGGGACATGCCATTTTACATGCTGCTGCACTTATTAGATTAAGACCAACTGCATATCATAAATTTTCTCCATTACAATTGGTCTCTGGAAGAGAACCAAACTTGTCCCATCTTAAAATTTTTGGTTGTGCTGTGTATGTTCCAATTTCTCCACCACAACGTACAAAAATGGGACCACAAAGAAGATTGGGAATTTATATTGGTTTTAACTCTCCATCAATAATTAAATATTTAGAACCATTAACTGGAGACGTTTTTACAGCACGTTTTGCTGATTGCCAATTTGATGAGACAATATTTCCAATCTTAGGAAGAGAAAAAGAAAAGCTGGTAAAACAAGAAGTAACTTGGAATGCATCCTCAATATCTTATCTTGATCCCCGAAGTGGTCAATGTGAATCAGAAGTTCAAAAGATTATACATTTGCAAAGAATAGCAAATGAGTTACCAGATGCATTTACAGATACAAAAAGAGTGACTAAATCACATGTACCAGCTTTAAATGCAACTGCTCGAATTGATGTAATCCCAGCAGAGGTTACTATACAGAGAAAACGTGGAAGACCAATTGGTTCCAAAGATAAAAATCCACGACAAAAGAAAGAGCAGAATAAAGCAGTTGGTGCAACTCCAGAAGAAATTAATAAAATCTCAGAAGAGATTAATAAAATCCCGGAAGAGATTAATAAAATCCCAGAAGAGATTGATAAAACCCCAGAAGAGGTTGATGAAGTTCCAGAAGAAACTCAGGTACCTAGTGATTATGAGATCTCAATAAACTATGTACAGAATGGTACAATATGGAACCGAAATGAAACATGTACTGATGAAATTTTTGCATATGCTATAGCAATTGATGTGCTAAATGAGGAAGATTATGTGCCAAAAACTCCTGAAGAGTGTATGCACAGAAATGATTGGCCAAAATGGAAAGATGCCCTGAAGGCTGAATTAGATTCGCTTGAAAAGCGCAATGTTTTTGGACCTGTAGTCTTAACCCCAAAAGATGTTAACCCTGTAGGTTACAAGTGGGTATTTGCAATAAAAAGGAATGAGAAAAATGAAATTGTGAGATATAAAGCAAGGCTTGTGGCACAAGGTTTTACACAATACCAGGAGTTGATTATGAAGAAACATATTCACCTGTAGTGGATGCAATAACTCTTAGATTTTTAATCAGTCTCACAATCACTAAAAACCTTCAAATGCGCCTCATGGATGTAGTCACAGCTTATTTGTATGGATCACTTGATAATGATATCTATATGAAAGTCCCTGAAGGATTAAAAATGTCTGAAGCATTGAAATTAAAACCTCGAGAAATGTATTCTATAAAGTTAAAAAAATCTTTATATAGACTAAAACAGTCAGGTCGAATGTGGTATAATCGACTCAGTGAATATCTCGTAAAAGAAGGATATAAATCTAATGTAATTAGTCCATGTGTTTTTATTAAAAGATCAATCTCAGGTTTTACAATTATTGCAGTATATGTTGATGATTTAAATATCATTGGGTCTCCTGAAGAGATCGAAAAGACTGCAAAATTACTAAAGAAAGAATTTAAAATGAAAGATCTTGGAATAACAAAATTATGTCTCGGCCTGCAGATCGAGCATTTGTATAATGGTATTTTTGTTCATCAATCAAACTATATCCAGAAGATGTTGAAACGTTTTAATATGGACAAAGCTCATCCTTTAAGTACACCAATGGTTGTCCGATCACTTGATATAAAAAAGGATCCTTACCGTCCCCGAGAAAAGAATGAAAAAGTTCTTGGTCCAGAAGTACCATACTTAAGTGCAATTGGGGCTTTGATGTATCTTGCTAATAATACGAGACCTGATATTGCTTTTTCTATAAATGTACTAGCAAGATATAGTTCTGATCCAACACGCCGACATTGGAACGGAATTAAACATGTATTTCGTTACCTTTGCGGGACACGTGATATGGGACTATTTTATCAAAAAGATACAAAGTCCAAATTAGTTGGGTATGCAGATGCAGGATATTTATCAGACCCGCCTAAAGCTCGATCACAATCCGGATATGTGTTTACATATGGCGGTACTGCAATTTCATGGCGATCGACAAAACAGACACTCACGGCAACATCATCAAATCATGCTGAATTAATTGCTCTATACGATGCTGGTCGAGAATGTGTCTGGTTAAGATCAATGATCCAACACATCCAGGAGGAATGCGGGCTGGAGTCAATCAAAGGAAGTCCGACAGTACTTATGAAGATAATGCAGCATGTATTGCTCAAATCAAAGAAGGATATATTAAAGGTGACAGAACCAAGCACATCTCGCCAAAATTCTTCTCAACTCATGATCTACAAAAGGATGGCTTGATAAATGTTTGTCAAATCAGATCAAGAGACAATTTGGCAGACCTATTCACAAAATCATTGCCAAGAAAAGTGTTTGAGCAACTTTCACAGAAGATCGGCATCCGTCGCTTAAAAGATATATGTTAAAATGAGGGGGAGTATTATACACGCTGCACTCTTTTTCCCTTCACTAAGTTTTGTCCACTGGGTTTTTCTTAGTAAGGTTTTTAATGAGGCAGCATAACTAATCCGGAAGTATCAGTTAATTCAAATTGGTCCTGTAGTACCAAATTAATATTTGTCCTGCAGTACAATATTAATAGTGTATAATATAAGATAAAATATCTAAGGGGGAGTGTTATGAAATAATAATAATAGACATTTCACCTTCTCCACCTCATCCACTATCTATTAGATTTAATTTTATATTAATTATCTTGTTAATTGTATGGCTTTTGATATGCTTTCTCTAGTCTATAAATAGAGATTTTGTAAATAGTTGATGTTGATACATATATGGAGATAATATAGAATAAGAATTAGCCTCTCTCTCAAGTTTTGTTTTGTTTTGTTTTATAATACTAGTATAATTTAAAATTTATTAAAAAAAATCATACCATCATCAGTTGTAAATATTGATTTAATGGTGAATCTTGAATAAACTAAAATAAATTATGATGAAATGGTCACGCGAGTCACGCGAGTCACGTATGGTCACGGCACGTTAGGCACGGCGTGACCATTCGCGTGCCGTGACCACTCCTTGACATTTTGGTCACGGCACGGCGTGTTAGTCACGGCACGGCACTTTTTTTCGACTCTAGTTGTATATATATGTCCCGACATTTTTATTAATATCTAAAGTTTAATACAAATTATTAATTATGCCTAGAATCGGATCCAATATCGCACAAAAGTGTATCACAAAGTTTCACTACAGCAAGCTGTAGCTTTTAACCTTGATTTAACTTCCGACTAAGATTGCAAGTGCACAATCCTGTCGTATAGTCTAGTCAGGTATCGATCCACAGGACGGTTCAAAATCAAATCTGGAACTCTACTTAAATCAATTAGGTACTAGAAGTTGGAAAAGGTTGGTTTGGTTTATTTAATTTCCTAAATTCAAAAACAGAAGTAATTAAAATAACAGAAAGTAAAAGTTTGGTTTTATCAGATAGAGAAAAGCGTTTCCAGGGTTTTCGATTTCATTATCAACTCTGCCTCTCGGTACCCATACGACTCGCGTACTTTCATACGCGACCCGCATAGAACACGCGACCCGCGTACTCTCATACGCGGCCCGCGTGGACCTCGAGTGAATGTAGCAGTTGCCTGTTTTGCGTTGTTCTTTAGTGTAAGGGTTCATTGACCGAACCTAATGTTCCTAAACCTCAACTCTTGTTTGTTGGCTTAATAAATCTGGTATCGGAAATGCAATTTCACCTTCTTAGGTTTCTAATCTAAGTTAATTGTCCGGTTTACTAAAGGTAACCACTACCTCTCGATAAGTGGAAAAGTTCACCTCTCGGTTACTTTTTGGTCTCGCCTCGCGGCTCGTAAACCTACCTCAAATACTAAGTTTGGTTGAGAGAAACATCAATGCCAAATTACAAGAAAGATGCTATAGACATCTAACAGTAGACAATCAAGAATTATTCAATCAACTTCAACAAAACAATTAAAATACTACTCAAACAATTAAACACTAACATTCAACACAGATTCAAACAACATGCATACAAGACAAAGTATCAAACTACATCGTAACCCTAGAAACAAAGAAAACTACTCACACATAGTCAAAGAACAAATAACACAAATGATAGATGAAATAGTCATGACAAAACCCGAAATACAAAGAAGATCCGTGAAGAACTTTCGTCTTTCGCTTCTCAACTTCGTCTCCAAGTTAGCCGTCAAGCCCAAACCCTAGAATCTGTCTCTTGCTCTCTGGAAATGAGAATAATCAATAGAATGAACTCCCTGTAGCAAGGAATCCCGTAATATAGCCAATCTGGCCGACCTTTCCTTCCTTGAGCCTCTGTTTCCTTTTCTGTTTTGTTTCCGGAATAGACTCACGCGACCCGCGTGTCTGTGCTCCTCGCGTGAGTAGAATGGAGATCGCGTCTGTGGTCGCGTCAGGGTTTGATGCGGCCCGCTTCGGATGTGACGCGGCCCGCGTGAATGGTTCCAGAACTTCAGAATCTTCCCTGATTTCGCCCGTTTTCTGCAAAGTAAGAATGAAAACGCAGCAGTAACCACATTCTATAGATATTCAATGTAAATTCAATGTAAAAGACAAGATTTGGTGGTTCAAAACACAGATTTTGGTACAGAAAATGGTCGGATTTATTAATAATGAGACATCACCGGCTTATTCTTTTTTTTTTAAACCCGCAAATTTTTTTATTCAACTTTGGATATTAATAAAATGTCGGTTTAATCTTGATGAGTTTATTTTTGCTGTTTAACATATTTTTCTGTTTATTTTTTATGTTGTGCTACTATTTTAATATTGTAATATTTTCTGTTTAGCATTATCATGATAATTATTTTATCTGTAAAATATAAAAATAGTACCATAAAAGCACACATACACAAGAACCGAAATATAGGATAATCCAAATATACCAACATAAATAGTATATCAAATATAAATAGTATAAAACTAGTACAAATACAACTAGAATGGAGAGGGGGACCATCGCTGAGGCGGTACTCCGGCGTTCGCCCGGCGCCAGCGCGGCCAAGCTCCGTCTCTCTCGGGCTCATCTGGGGCATCGGCAGACCTGAGTATCTGCTCGGCGGTATCCCATCTGGCATCGCCCGTGGAGACTGGCTGTACTGGCGGAGGTGTACTGAAGATAGATGCGGCGAACTCAGTCCCAAATGCAGGCTGAGTATGAGACCCACTACTACTAGCCTCTCCATCATGCGGCATCTCTGTGCCATATCGGGGTCATGCCGGTGCCGTAATGAAATCCTCATCGAATACCCCAAAGTCCTGGAGACTGCACGAGAGGGACTCGTACTCAGAAGTATCGGTCTCCGTAGGTGGTGGCTGTGGCGGCATCTCTGCCGGACCCTGGAATTATACATAAATTATTAAATTTGTTCTGAATGGAGAAACTTATCACTACAACAAAACCGGTCTTCTGCGACCGGTAGGATTCTGAAAACAAAATTAAAAATAAAAAGTTAAAAGTTCGGAGACCAACCCTTCTACGACCGGCGCATGTAGCCTTCCGCGACCGATTTGGCCCGGTCGCTTAAGGGTATCCCTAAATCCCCCGCCAGAGTCTCTCTTCTCTCTCTCCCCAGCGTTTTAGGTTTAGCGAAAAACAAAATTCCCATACCCGCTGCCGCTCGATCCCGCTTCCGCCCGATCCCCGGCCACCGTTAGTGACCTCTCCTCTCTCTCTCGCCCGACCCTGCCGCCCGACCGCTTCCGCTCGACCCTGCCGCCCGACCTGCTTCAGCGCTGGAAGGTACTTTCCTCCACTTCAACTCGCTTCTTCATTTCTTCCTTTACTACACAATGGAACCGGAATCCCAAGACAAGGTACTTCTCTATCCACCTGTGAACTTTTCCCGAATTTCTTAGTTTATAATTCTAAATTGACTTCTTTTGATTTAATTTCACTTGCTGATACAGAACATGCTACTAAAATGGTATGGATGCACACACCATATAACCAAATGTATGCACATAAATAAGCGAAATAAATAGTAATTTACAGTGTTGAAGCATGCTTAGCATCTCCCAAGTCAAAAGTCTGCAACAGAAATGATTAAAAAGACTTTAATTTGTTGATTTGTTTACCAAAACTAGATGAAATGCAATAAATTGCAATATTCTCCTTTTAGATCAATTTAAGTTTTCATTAAAAGCTGAATTTGATTGGTCAACATGTTACAGTGCTCAAATATTTATATACTGTTCTTATGCATTTGATAATGCTTTGTAAACAATGAAGTGTTTACTTTTTTGTCAAGGAAAGAATAATATTAGTTTGTAATTGAATTTTCTCTTTGTTAAGGTCTGGTGTAAATATTTGCTTAGGGACAGTTGTATTACACGGGTTTGTCTGATTAGATTTACTGTACCTTGGTATGACATCTTTATGCTGGAATTTTCTATTGCTAAGTAATTTGGTATTGCTATGTTGGTTATGTCCTTTTAGTTTTAGTTATTAGTTTTCACTTTTGGATTTATTACTCTCAATGTTGTAATTTTATTAGGATACATGATGGACATAGTTTGATTATTTCTAATACTGTTAACTATAAAACCCCCTTTTTTAAGATGCTTTGGGTGATTATAAGTCATAACCACTTGGTCCACTATTTGGTTTATTCTAATCCACTGGTAATCCCCTCTCTCTCTCTCTTCCATTGTGTAAATAAAGACAAAGTAAGGACTTTCATACAAAATAAGCTCTCTGGTACTTATGACAAACAAAAATATCAATGAACTCATTCTAGATTTTTTTACTTCTTGCTTTGTTATTATAAACCTATACAGTAGTTATAATCCAAGGATTTATAGTAAAATAAAAAGAACTAAGGGCAAAATAAGTATATAAAAGGGGTTTTCTGTAAAAGGAGCTATGTCAGAACCATTGAATCCATGACCTTCATAGTTGCTCAAGGATTTCACCTTTGTAAATTCACTGTTTTTGACAAACTATGTAAATAAACTAATAATAAGGGTCTCTCTGTGAATTTCCTTTTACCTTTGTCAGACAAAAATTGAACTTTGCATATTCACTTTTATGTGATGTTTTTTGATCTTTAGATGTTCATATCAGAAAATACTTAAGTCAAAAATCCTGATCTGGACTGTCGTCATGAACCAGACTCAAGAACAAGCAATAAAAGGCCTTGCATCCATGAACCAGACTCAACAAAAGAAATCAAACGAATTAAATTCACAGAGAAATCACTTGAAAATCCACTCCTTAAATACTTTCAAGGCAAGTTGATACCCTTTTACACAAATCACTTGAAAATCAACGAATTAAATTCAAAGTAAAATGCAACTTTTGTTTCAGTATTGATATATGAATGTGTAATTCTTATTGCTAGCAATTTTATCATTATTTTACTTTTAACCCATTATTTTCCTTAATGTTCTTGTAGGGCCCACATCCTTTGCTCCCATAATAGACAAGGCTGTGGATATTGTTATAAGGAGTGGATATTGTAGGGCCCACATCCTTCTCTCTCTCTCTCCGGTTATACCCATTGTTTCAACCTCTTTACCTCTTTACTTTTGCATGCAAATCGTCAA
>JAJGRW010004498.1:0-15721 GCA_025461045.1 Carex parvula | reverse complement strand
CTTTTTTGCAATGCAAACCATAAATAAAAATGATCCACAAACACATAATATTAAAAAATTAGTTGAAAATTTTAAACGAATAACTTGGTTTTCAACTTGTTGCTTAGCTTAAACTGCTAATTAACTCCAGAAACAATGCACTTAATATCATTCAATTTCATAATTTATAAAATAAAACAAATTGGCCTCTCCAAATACTTCTTTGGGTTTGGCAGATTTAAACTTGCAGCACTTGTGCAATTAAGTAAATTACATAGATACGAAACAATATCTTTGTATGTTGTTTTTTATTTGCTTTTGGAGATTTTCTTTGTCTCTATAAAATATTTAAAAAGAAAGAGAAATAGAAAGAGTATCTGAGATTCTTCATGAGTTGAAAGATCTGTATAGGCGAAACCGATCTAAACCGATCTCAAACTAAATATTTTTAAGAAATTAGATATATATAATCTTTTACTATATCGAAATTTTAAGATTTTTTATCTATTTTTTAAAAAAAGTTTTATATTTTAGTAAAGAAAATTAAAAACAAAAAACAAAAGTGGGTTACGATTGGTGTCTCCCATATCTATTCTAATATTAAGTGTTTTTTGAATCTGTTTCGTCCATACATATCTTTCTACTCATGAAGAATCACATATACTCTTTCTATTTTCTCTTTCCTTTTTTTAATATTTTCTACAAACAAAAATTATCTTGCTTTCGTCTGTTTGCTTGTGGAGCATTAAAAGCTAACAAATGAAGGATCCGACCGGGTCTCATTATGACTGTGCTCACACTGTAGAAGCGAGTACATATTTTGACATGACAAGATATATATCAATTATCAAGACCGTTGTAACTCTATTATCAAGTTAAAAAAATATTTTTTTTTTTGTGATTCTAATTTGTTTTTTTCATGACAAGTGAGGCCAGAATTGAACAACATCATGAGTTGAGAGCATGACTTGAGAGGGGAAATGCCACTGTACCACCTTCTTTTATGATGACAATTTATTTCTCATGATAGTTTGATTTTGATAATAATGCATTGGTAGGTAAGATGGTTACTATTGTCGGTGAAAAAAGAATTGGTGTTCGTTTTTTGTCGCATTAATGTTATATTTAACTTCACATTTAAACTTTAACGAAAATTACACTATATATCATTATCTCTGATTTCTTATTTTACTTAACTTGTTATACATTTTTCCGTATGCATAAGTGATATAGTCATAATTTATTTGAATTCAATATCTTTGGAAAAAGAACGGCAACGTTCCCTCCAATGTCTTGTCTTAGTTGTTTGATTCGCATTAAAATTTATTCAGATGAATTCAAATTGACACTTATCTTGATGATTTTGCCAATTAAAATGGTTAAGATGTTAATTGAACAATCAAATTGTGCACATTAGAGAGTAATTTTAACCATCACATGAACTATATATATTCTTAATACATGAATTCTCCTTTGATTATATTAATTATTATTGACATCACACCTTTTCAATTCTAGATTAGTGTTTAGCTTCCCATAAAATTATTCCACAATAGAATTTTGCATCTACAAGTCACTCTTATTGCTATATGATCTTAATGGTCAATTTAATGATCACATCGATCACAGTCTGATTACTTAATAGAGTTGATTTTTAATCTAAATGGTTTGTGCAATATTAAAATGATGGATCACAACAATAATTAACTGTGGATTTCTGTTATATATGTTCGTATAATTTGAAAAATAACTAAAACTTTATTTCTATATTTAACACTATATATACTCGCTTCAATAGTTTTTCATACGCGTTGAATGACTGATCAGACAACTATTGCATGAACAATAATGATATATATGTGGATATGTTCTTTTGTATTTTTACTTTTGAAGTACCTATTTGTCACACTCCTTTGTGATATATTTTCAATATACTTCACACTGGATTGAAAATGAAGAATAATATAATTTATTTTTAATATTGCCAGAACTTATTGTTAATATAAATCTCATTATAATTTCAAAGTTATTATAATTTATGCAATTTACTTAAAATATTGGAGTGAACTCAATTATGATATGATTAGCAATGATTATCATGAAAATAAACCTTCTAGCCATAATAGTAAATAAAACTAGGGTTTAGGGTTTAGGGTTTAGTTATAGCTACTATTCATACATTCAACTTACATAATAACTAACTATTTTCGGACTTCACAATCAAACAAGAATTAATATCAAAATGTGGTTGTGGGGCCAATCGCTATAATCAAGGTATACCGAAGGTTTTTTGAGGAAATCAACAGATGTCTAATATCCTGTTTTTTCATTAACCATGATCGATTACAATTTTTTGAGTTTATGAGTAGAAGCCCGATTGTTGAGAAAATAAAGAATTTAGGATCCGATAACCCTCAGACCCGTTAGGGATTAGTCTTCATTGGGTTTAGTAGTAAATAAGAGAGTTACTAATTAGGGAATAAAAAGCAACTCAATCCTAGTACTATTTTTAGCAAGTTACCGTTATGTATAGGTAGGCAACCGTTATAATTTTCTTTCCTCCAAATTATATAAGGAGCTCACTGTACAAGATATAATTTAGAATGATATATTCATTTTTTCCTTCATTCAATCTCTCTGTCTCATAAAATCAACACCGATGTATACTGAAGGTTTAAATAATTGAAGTTGAATATCACTTGTCATATAAATTTTAATAAAGAATCTAAAATCATGTACTACTGGAGTATTTGCCGATGGTTATTTGAGAAACTTATTATGCATTTGAAAATTTTTTATTATTAAACATTAATATATTATTCTTATTTTTTATTATTAAACCTTTCTCAAACCTAGCTTTCTCCAAATCAACAACTGCCAAATAGAGCCAACCCAATAAAAAGGGAGGAATTAGGCTCAAGGTAGCACCAGTTCTTATCAAGAGCAAAATCCAACAAAAATCAAGAACAAAATCTGTTCTTACAAACAAAAAAACAGCGAATCCTCAAAACCAGCAAAAATCGCATCAATCACTGAAATCCATCTTTCAACTCTCAAATTAGCAAACCTCAAGAGATGCAACTTACTTCCAACCGAAACCCTAGCTTGAGACCAGAAACGAGTAGAGCCGTCAGCACCATTCGATGCACCCACTGCAAGAAGGAGGGACACGAGCAAACATGGTGCTGGTTCCTCTACCCGTCGTTACGACCAAGTAGGAAGGGAAGAGGTGGTGATCGAAAGGGGGAGCTTCACCCAAATAGCGAAGGAAGAAAGAGGGAAAAGAAAGAGGCGCTGGGAGAAAAGAAAAGAAATGAGGCGCTGGGAGAAGAGGATCCCTCTGGATCCAATGTCACAAGAGATCCGAATTCAGATCCTGTGCAACTGCTCCTCTTACAACTTTTGGTGCAGCTACTTCAACAATACAATAGACATAATTCTGATATGGCTACAAATTTAATTCATAATTGTCAAAAAACCAAATAGATTTTAGATTCCGGTGCAACGGACCATATGACCGGAAACATAAATTTGTTGCATGAACTTGTAAAACCAAACAATTTGTGACCGTAGCTAATGGTGAACAAATGAAAATATTAGGAATTGGTACAATTAACCTTTTTTTCAAAGAAATACCAAATGTCTTGTATATTCAAAATTATTCGTCAAATTTATTATCCATTAGAAAAATCACGGATGAATTAAATTGTGAAATTAATTTTTCATCAAAAAATGTGTTCTTTAAAGAAAGGATAACTAAGGAAATAATTGGTGAAGGTTTTGTGGAAAATGGACTTTATATTTTAAATTGTGAAAAAGTAAATCTAAATGTTAAAAAACAAGATAATTTAGACATTCTTTGGCATAAAAGAATTGGGCATCATTCGGATAAAATTCTAAAACATATTATTGATTTTCCAAAATTAGATTGTAGTAATTGTGAAGTGTGTAAATTAGGAAAACATACTAGATTACCATTTCATTTATCAAATAGCAAAAGTAAGAAGCCTTTTGAGTTAGTTCATTCGGATGTATGGGGTCCCGCCCCTATTGAATCATTCAATGGATACAAATATTATGTCATTTTTATAGATGATTTCTCTAAAGCAACTTGGTTATATTTACTAAAAAATAAAAGTTAAGTATTTTTTCACTTTCAAGATTTTTATAATTTTATAGAAAATCAATATGAAGCAAAAATTAAAACTTTTAGATCCGATAATGGAACGGAGTATATAAATAAAAAAATTTCAAACTTTTTTAAACAAAAAGGAATTTTACATCAAACAACATGTGTCTATACGCCCGAACAAAATGGTGTTTCCGAACGGAAAAATAGAAACTTGCTTGAAATGACCCGAGTCCTTTTATTTCAAAATAATGTACCAAAGATTTTTTGGTCGGATGCCGTTCTCACCGCCACATACTTAATAAATAGATTGCCAAGTGCCAATTTAGATTATAAAAGCCCATTGGAAATTATTTACCAATAAAAACTCAATATTGGTCATTTACGTGTTTTTGGCTGTACATGCTATGTACACAAAAATAAACAAGACAAATTTGATTATACCTCGGTTAAGGCCATTTTTTTGGGATATTCATCACAAAAAAAGAGATACAAATGCTACGATCCAATCAATAAAAAATTTTACATTTCTAGAGATGTAACTTTTCTAGAAAATGAGCCATATTACAAAAATATAATCGACATCCAAGAACCACCAAACATATTCATACTATCTCAAATTGAGTTTCCGGAGGAAAATAGTACGCCGGTACAAAATGAGGAGGAAATAGAGGAAATCCCTCAAATTGGTGGTGAAGAAGAAATTATAGAGGAAACACCTTTGCGAAGATCAATAAGAACAACACAACCTTCAACAAGGTTACGAGATTTTATCACATATGAGGTACAATATCCTATTCAAAATTTTATTTTTTATGAAAATGTCTTCTCAAACCATAGAGCTTTTTTAACCTCAATTTCAAAAGAACAAGAACCATATAACTATGAGGAAGCCATTAAAAAATCTTAAATGGAACAAAGCCATGAAAGAAGAATTAAGTGCCCTTGAAAAAAATGACACTTGGGTAATAGTTCAATTACCAAAAAATAAAAAACCCGTAGGTTGTAAATGGGTGTATAAAATTAAGTACAATAGTGATGGTACGGTAGAACGTTATAAGGCTCGCTTAGTTGCCAAAGGATACACTCAAACATACGGTATAGACTATTATGACACTTTTGCACCGGTTGCAAAAATGAATACCGTGAGAATATTATTTTCTATTGCGGTTAACTAAAATTAGAAATTATACCAAATGGATGTAAAAAATGCATTTCTTCAAGGAACACTTGAAGAAGAGGTATATATGACATTACCACCCGGTTATGAAAAAAAACAAAATTGTGATCTAGCTTGCAAATTGAAGAAGTCAATTTATGAATTGAAGCAATCTCCAAGGGCATGGTATGAAAAATTAAGCTCTCATTTAATATCTTGCAATTTTAAAATTAGTAATGCCGATCATTCATTATTTGTCAAAATTGAAGGAGAAAACACCACCATTATTCTAGTATATGTAGACGACATTATCATTACCGGAAACAATCAAGAGCATATTAAAAATATAAAAATTCAATTAAAAGAAAAATTTGACATTAAGGACTTAGGCTATTTAAAATATTTTTTAGGCATAGAAATAGCATATTCAAATCAAGGCTTATTTATTTCTCAAAGAAAATACACCTTAGATTTGTTAAAAGAAACCGGTAAACTAGGTTGTAAATCGGCCTCAACACCAATAGATGGTAAGAATAAATTAAATAGCGAGGATGGTGAACCGTTAGAAGATATAAATCAATTCTAAAGACTTGTAGAAAAATTAATATACCTAACGGTAACACGCCCGGATATTTCTTTTTCGGTAAGTCAAATTAGCAAATTCATGCATACCCCTAGAACACCACACTTAGAGGCAATAAATAAAATTCTAAGGTATTTAAAAGAAACTCCCGGAAAAGAAATTTGTATGAAAAACAACAATTCTAACAATATGTGTGGCTATTCCGATGCAGATTGGCCGGAAGCTTCGATAGAAAATCGACAACCGGCTTTTGCACATTTGTAGGCGGAAATATAGTCACATGGAAAAGCAAGAAACAAAACGTCGTGCCACGATCAAGTGCCGAAGCGGAATATCGTGCCATGGCGTCTACCGCAAGTGAGTTGACATGGATCAAGCAACTCCTTTCGGATTTAGGAGTTAAAATTCATGCGTCAATGCAAATGTTTTGTGATAATCAAGCGGCACGACATATAGCATCCAACCCGGTGTTTCACGAAAGAACAAAACACATCGAGGTGGATTGTCATTTTATTCGAGAAAAAATTCAAGCAAAAGAAATTGAAACTCCCTATGTTCGAAGCGAAGACCAATTGGCGGACATATTCACCAAGGGACTTGAGCCGATGCCATTTGAAAACAACGTGAGCAAGCTAGGATTAATTGACATCTACAATCCTAGCTTGAGGAGGAGTGTTGAGAAAATAAAGAATTTAGGATCCGATAACCCTCAGACCCGTTAGGGATTAGTCTTCATTGGGTTTAGTAGTAAATAAGAGAGTTACTAATTAGGGAATAAAAAGCAACTCAATCCTAGTACTATTTTTAGCAAGTTACCGTTATGTATAGGTAGGCAACCGTTATAATTTTCTTTCCTCCAAATTATATAAGGAGCTCACTGTACAAGATATAATTTAGAATGATATATTCATTTTTTCCTTCATTCAATCTCTCTGTCTCATAAAATCAACACCGATGTATACTGAAGGTTTAAATAATTGAAGTTGAATATTACTTGTCATATAAATTTTAATTAAGAATCTAAAATCATGTACTACTGGAGTATTTGCCGATGGTTATTTGAGAAACTTATTATGCATTTGAAATTTTTTTATTATTAAACATTAGTATATTATTCTTATTTTTATTTGTATCATTACATAACAAAATCTTAATAAATATTTTTTGTTTTTTTGTTTTTATATTGCACCTTTTATATTTTTGAAAAAGTTATATTGTTTTATATATGTTGAAAATCATAACAATAGGTTATAAAATCTATCTTTTTTTTTTCTAATATACCTTTTTGCATATTTATCATAAGAAACAATATGCATCTAGTTAATACTTTTCTGTAAGTTTATTTTTACAAAATCATCCACCTTTTTAGGCTGACAATAATACGTTATGCTATTGACATCTTTAACGCTCATGAAAAATGTATCTTTGAATATCGGATAGTTCGTGAATTCAATAAAATTCAAGTATTAAACACTTTAAATTTCAAGCTAAAAATGAGATTTTAAGACCTCAATATATTTTAGTTATCGTCATTTGGACATGTTTGTGCCATCAACAGATTTAAGAATCACACTCTCTTTACTTGAGAAGTGTTTAGGTTTCCGCTTTGTTTTGATCCAATCGATCGGTATTGATTTCGGAAAAAAATAGTTTTCGTGATAAAACATATTTTGAGCACCTATATGAAGTATGTCTCTTTTGGGATGTCATTTACTTGGTTTATATTGACTAAAATTAAATTTTATTTGCAGTTTCTATACTAAATATAAATAAATTTCAATAACTAATACGCCTAGGATTTTTTTTAAATCGGCTAAAATTTTCTTGCGGATATTTAAAGTGGAAAACTTACCGCATTTTATTTTAAAAAAAAACTAATATCGCTCAGAAAATGTAATATGTGGTCTGACAAATTATCTAAATAAAGGAACATCAATGTAAATTTTATGAAATATTACCATGAACATTTCCTTACTGTGGATGCATTGAAGTTACATGTGCTCTTTTTTTTTGGGTTTATTCTTATGTCAATTGATACATATAAGAGGTCTATATTTTAATTCTCTATTCAACATTTCTATGGTGTTTTGTATACGTGAGCAAGCAGTATCTTGAGGCCAATTGGAGCTGATGATTTGCTTCATGAATTGATTCTCTTGTATCTTTAAATTACAGACGATCCAATTGGTGTGCAAATTTTGATGTTATGTTTGGGCTAATTAGGCCCAATTACTGTTTTGTGTTTGGGCTAGCTATGCTTTTATACCAACTAGGCATCCTTGCTCCATATATAGGTGGCCAGATGTATAAGAAATGTTTCTAAGACAAAGCGTTGGGTCTTGGCCAGAAATATACAAACGTTTACATTTAACCTGGCACTTGAACATTAGTATTTTTTTCATCATATGAAATTATGGTTCTAATATTATTGTTCTGTAAGTTTTGTACCTTAAAATGGTTTTCAAATCGCCTATTATACGTCCTAGCTGCATATATAATTAATCATCTTGCAAGTGCATATATATATAGAGAGAGTTGGGCTATGGTGCTTCGCGAAGTAAAGTGAGTGTTTTACTTCACACTCATAGTTTAAAATATCGATCCGAACCATTCAAATTGATCTCCTATTAAATTGTGCTTGGAGACCAAATTTTACATTTTTTGGAAATTTTTTACTATTTCTTTAGAATTTTTTAAAATTGTTGTTTTTGATGGTCCAGGATTTTTTGAAAAACAGCGATTTACAAAAATTCTAAAAAAATAGTAAACAATTTTCAAAAAATGTAAAATTTGGTCTCCAACCACAATTTAATATGGAGATCAACTTGAATGGTTCGGATCGATGTTTTGAAGTTTCAAATTAAAGATATAGACGTGAAGTAAAACACTCGTTTTACTTCGCGTAGTACCGTAGCCCAACTCTCTCTCTCTCTCTATATATATATATATATATAATTATTAATCGTATACAACACTTAACTTCTCTGGTATAAAACATAATATTTTGAAGTAAATGCAAATTGTGCATGAAAGAACAGGACTGACTCGTTAATTTCTTCAGAGATCTTATCAAAACAAGGGCTTCAACAAATTAAGCTGGCAATAAACAATGACATGTACCAATGATCGACCAACCACATAATAGGATAAAGAGATTAATCATTAAATACAATTCGACAAATGATTAATTTGTTCCTCCAAGTACACCCTTGAGCTTCTTCACCTCATAATCGTCAAGGAAGGTGACCTTCTCAACTATTTTTGATGGAAGACTGTTTGCAAACAGTGCAAACGAAGTAATCTGGAGACCAGGGTTTGGGTTGCTCAAGCTAACAAAAGCTACCGCATTTGACTTTCCTCCATTTATCTGCATATGTACAATGATTTAATACATATTAATTGAAGCAACAGCTGAGGATAATTATCACTAATTATAAGTTCAAAGTTACGCTCCACATTACAACAAAACAAGAGATATTTTAGACTGGCATGTGTTTGCGTGTCCTACTTTTCAATGAATAAAACTAATAGAACCATTTTTCATTGGAATTCTGTGGCACTGTATATTGTTGAAAAAAGTTAAATTTATTCCAAACAACTAAATAAGTATTCTAAATTCTGGTGAATACAAATTAAAGTTCAGCACTGTCATGCATTCATTTAGTCAATTAGTTAGATAATATCAATAATCTTTTTACCTGAAAATGGAGGAGTCCTTGAGGAAAAATCATGGTGTCACCCTTCTTAAGTGCTTTTATGTATACTGCATTAGCCGAGCTGGAGATAAACCCAGCAATGATAATTCCTTTGGTAACAATGAGAAGCTCTGAACCACCAGGGTGTGTGTGAAGCGGAATAACACCACCCGGTGCAAGGTCTAGCCTGAGAGCTGACAGCCCCAGGCCATTGATACCGGGAAATTGTGCAACAAAAGCTGGTGTAACGGCAGCCTTTATAATGTTCGTTGTGTTTCCTGGCTTACCGAGGCCATGAAACACAAAGTCATCTACTGTTACATCAGCAACCTTCTTGCATACGTAACCGGACGGTGTGTCGGGACCTGACAAGTCTGCGACACAGAAGTCATCCTGCAGAGCTGAGGCGCTGTAGGAGAGCAGGAGGAGGGTTAGGAGGAAGAAAGGATGCATGTTGGATGTTATATTTTGGTCTCCAAAGGTTGGTTTAATTAATTAGAGTGATAACGCCTTATGTAGTTATATAGACAATGTTGGTTTAAATGTGATATTATGTTTAGGGATTGTGTGGTGGTGTGTTGCCATGCAGGCCGGCTAGGATAGATTTAAGGAGAATAGCTGTTGAGATTTGGACATTAAGGAAGTGGACAGAATATTGTGCTGTAACGGTCCATGCATGCAGGGCAAAGGTCGTTGTATTCCCAGAAAGGAGAGAGAGAGAGGACAAAGGGAGGCTTCACATTTTTGTGGATTATGATTCTATGAATCTGTGGTCCTGGCAAGATTACAAATGTAAATATATTATACATTAGTAGATGTTCTTGCTACTTATTCAATGCAGGAGACTCATATCTAATATCTCATATTCTCATGGTCAAATTGTTGTGCCAATATGTAATTCTATAACATTATTACTGTTTCGTTAATGAAATGGGTACGAATGTGAAAGACCTCCGAACTGTATGTTGGAAAAATTAAATGTTGCAAATACCTTGTTACTACTGGATCTATATTTTTGGTCTGGGGTGGAAATGACAATTTAGGCCTAGATCTGCTATAAACACGAGTAGTTTCAAGTAGTGGTTTGACACTGCCCGCCTGGGGCTGCCCGTGCCCGGTCCGCCCGTGCCCGGTGCCCGGGGTACCCGTACCCGTGCCCGGGTATTGGCGGGTAAACGGGTACGCGGGTACGGGTCTGAAACGGGCAGGGTGGCTGTTTTTGGTGCCAAACCCGGGTGTACCCGTACCCGCCAAACCCGTGCCCGCTGCCCGTCTGCCCGCACCCGCCACGGGTGTACCCGCACCCGCGTACCCGTGCCCGTACCCGTACCCGCACCCGCTGCCCGCTGCCCGCCGCAACTTTAATTCAAAAATTTCCCCCCCCCCTCTGTAAATATTAACAGAGCATTTTTGGCTACGGACAGTGCATTTTTATATAGTTTTTATGTGAATATTGCGCTGCATGAAGCTAAAACTGCTCTGTTAATTTGCGCTGGATGTGAAATTATGAATTTTGCGCCAGTTGTACAGTTTTTACAATTACTTAATCTGGACCGTTCTTTTTAACTTGGCACGAATCTCAAAGCACAATAATACTGCCCCCTCAGTCAGCCCGAATCCCAAACCGGCTGAGATTTAATCTCAACCGTAAATAGCTAATTGTTAAGGGAATCTTTTACGGTAGCGTCGAAAGTTTTTTTTTTTGGTACCCGCGCCAGCGCCAGGCCCCCCTCTCCCTCTGCATTGATTCCCTTCACTTTACGAGGCAGAGCCTCATAGGGAAGGTACAAGTATCCTCTCCATTAGTCTAAAAGATTCCCTTCACTTTACGGTTTGGGATTAACTCTCACTGCTTTGAGATTCGGTCTAACGCAGAGAGCTGTATTATTGGAATATTGGTACACTGCCCCACAGTGCCCCCCACTGTTCCGAATTTTGACTGAAATCACCCAATTTCACACCCAGCCAGGCCCCCACAGTTCCGAATTTCCCCATAAATTAACCCCCAAACCCACTCTCCCTCACTCACTAAATTTCTCACTCTCCCTCACTCACTAAATTTCTGATTTTCCCTTCTTGTCACACCCCGGAACAGGGGGGTCGTGCAGTTTTTGCCGTGAATATATAGTCTCCTATATACTCACAAGGCAAGTACGATGTAAGATATACAAACAACCTATTCATACTCAACTTTATACTCAAAGAATCATAACTGGGTGTTTTATTACGGCCCGCAATGAGGCCTGTTGCGGCCCGCAATCAACACTTATTTCTGAAAAATGAAATTTATGTTTCTGACTCGTTTGGTTGCGGCCCGCAATAGAGTTATTGCGGCCCGCAATCAAAATACGAAATTTTCAGAATGGAGTTTTTAGGTTCTGTCTCCTCTCATTTCGGCCCGCAATAAAAGGGTTGCGGCCCGCAATGAGTCCACTGGATTTCACTCCTTTGCCTATTTCGACACATTTCTACCCCGTTTTCACACCCGATCAAATCCCGCATTATCCCACACATAAACCCCATTTCACAACACCAATTCTAATATCTTAAATCAAGATAACATTTCTAATTAGCAATTAGGATTTCTATTCGTAATTTGGTTTGATAACAAGTTATACAACAAAATAACCGACTACGGTTTCAATTACATATTCAAAATGGTTCAATAGGGTTTGGCATAACCTATAAACTCGGCTTATACTCACGAGTCGATCTCGAGTCCCGCTTCACTCGCGTTTACCTGCACACATATTAATTTAAAGGGAAAAATTTCCCGAGGGGTGGGGGTGAGAAAACCTGTCATCTGTTATCTCAGTGCGGAATTTAAAGGGCTACTGGATTTGTAAGAAATCCATCACCAGAACTAAATACACTAGCAATAGGTTATCAATTAATTTATTCATCAGTTGTAATAAATGCACATGTATCGGGAACGGATTTAAACGGATTTCAATTCATATCACAACAGAACGATCAACGAATTTCCAGAATGATTTGGTTTCACATATTTACTTTATCAGTCCGGTTAGGAGGTATAGACGTCAACTATCTATCACCTCAGGCTTAACAATTCTATTTTCTGGTTTCAAGTCATACAATCTCACAATTTCATCACTTCAATTTCACACTAGCATATTCCGCGAATATGCGACAGAATATCACTTTTCTCAAAAAGAAATCTTTCAATGAACACTGAACCACTGAACCACAGTTCTACCTAAAATTACACTGCACTTCCCTTACCCAACCGGTACTGGGTTCACTAGGGCCATTCTCCAGATGCGCATAAGGGTCCTGGATGAAAGTCTGGTAGCTAGCCAGACTTTCCACTATGATACTCACTTCATTCATTCAGTCCAAGTCATTTCTGTGGTTCCACTAATTTATCCAAAACGATAGATCAACAACCGATAAACCGTACCAACATGAGAATCAACAGTTATACAATTCAGTTACACTAATATCGTAATTAATGCAATGCGGCAACAATGCTTTCAATCAGAGATTCAACATGCGATGCACAATTTATTTAAATCAAACAATCATTATAACTATAATAAGAACCGTTATTTAGTTCTACGAAATAAATCCCAAAACAGATCCCGTGAACCCCCGCACCTGGTTATTTAGGGCACGTGATCTCGAGGCTCGGTAAGCTCGTCTATTCCACTACGCGTGTTCGTGCGAATATATACATAAGTCAATTGATTAAATTCCGGCACTTTTACAATCTAAACCCCGAACTTTACGTATATACCATTATTCTAGGGTTTATGTCACGTATAGTCTCAATTCGGGTTTGGTACCAATTAATCAAGTCACAAGTGCACCAATGTACCCCAAGGTACAATTCGAGTCGGATTTAGGTCAATTCGAGAGAACGGTACCAAAACTCAAATCGATTTCGGTGAAATCCATAATCAGAAATTTGGTTACAAATTGGAACACGAAATCAACAAATAAACACTTTAGAAACAACAAAGACATAGTACAATCAATTTGGTGCAATTCTACGGGTTTTCACCGAAACCCTAGAAATATAAAAACTCGAATCGAGAGAGAAATAGAGAGGGGATTTACCAACTGTAACACCCGGTAATTTTAATAAATTTTCTTTATTTATTTTGGACTTATTTATAATATTGAAAATATTAAAGGTTTAAATTGTAAATTAGACAAATTCAAATTAATGTAAAAATGAGGTGGCACTATTTGGCCACGTGGCCCATGGTAAAAGTCCTCAACCGCTGTGACTCATTTGATCCCTCCTAGATAAAAACCTTTCTCTCTTTCTTGATTTCATTTAATTGTGAAAAACAAAAGGAAAACCGAGAACAAAAAGAAAGAAAAAAAAAACAAAAGAGAGTACAAAAAAACGATGGAGAAGATGAAGAAATATTTAAATAAGAAAAATTATGATATTGATTGATATTTGATTTCATATCCGATTGGAATTCCGACTACGTCGCGTTGATTTTGAATAGTCATTGCAACTCGAATTGGATTTCTGGATTGATCGCTATCAGGTAACCGGACTTCTCTATAATCTGTGTTTTCGTTTTGTTTGGTTGAATTGGATATTTGAATTGGATATTGGATTATGAGGCATATTTTAACGGGATAGCGGGTCGAGGTTCGAATTTGATTGTGAACTGATGAGAATGTGTTTTGAGAATGTGGGAATGGTCTGTGTGACAGACATTCCAAATACTGTGTGACTTGTTTTACTGATAACCTAGACCGTCGTGCTATCGCCAGTTAAATATGCATGCATAATTTGATTTGAATTTGTGTGGATTAATCCAGTCTATTTGAATGGTTGTTTAATTAAACCAATTATAGAGAAGCTGCGTCGTTAAATAACCGGTTACTGAGCTTTGTAGCTTATTCCGTATTATTTTTTGTGTTTTTGTTTGCGACGTAGGTTGACGGGACGATGGATGGATGTCTGGGTGCCTCTCTTGTCGCGAGCCCCGGTCCGGCGGCGGGGTCGTGATAATTTTGGTATCAGAGCATTCGTTCCTCGGACTGTGTTTGGGTCCAAGTTTCATTTGTTATCTATATTCCGTCTGAATTTTGATCTATCTGCTTTATGAAATTAATCTGAGAAGTTTGAGTATTTCCGTTTGATTAACAATTTCGAAATATTTGTTATTCGTGGTGCCATTTGATTATTTATCGAATTCATTCATCTGATGACTTATTATTATTGAATTCTAATGAAATTGAAAGTGGTGAAAATTGTTTCAAATTGATTATCTTCTCCGATTGATTTGTATCTGATAAATTCGATTTGATTATCATGCATTATGTTACGATTGATTTGAGTATCACCCGTTTGAATTTTGAGGACAAAATTCTTGAAATTCAGGACAAAATTCTTCTCAAGGGGGAAGTTGTAACAGCTGGTAAATTTTTATATTATTCTTTTAACTTAATTTTGGATTTAAATAGAATATTTATAGATTTGAAGGTTTATTGTGTAAAATGACAAAATTAAAAAAGAAAAAGAAAAAAGAAATAAGATGCCAACGTGGCACTAAGGCCACGTGGCCTATTTATGTTTTGACATGTTGAATTTTTACCACCGTTTAAATTTATCTTTATTATCTCTCTTTATTTGGTTAGAAAAAAAAAAAAAAAGAATCAACGTGGCATTTTTTTTAGCCACGCGACTTGCATGCATTGCCCTCCCTAACCGACCTTTCTAATTCATGAAAATATTTAATCTCCTTATTAAATCTCTTAACTCTCTCTCTCTCCTTACCGATTCAAAACTGAAAAAAAAATATAGAGAAAAAAATAAAAGAGAAAGAAAGAGAGTTAATTATGTAATAAATATTTTGATCTTGATTATGATTTGATTGTTTGTTCGATTGAAATTCCGACTACGTCGCGTTGATTCTGAACTGTTGATTGCAATTTGATTTGGATTTCTATATTGATCGCTATCAGGTAACCGGACTTCTCTATAATTTGTGTTTTCGATTTGTATGGTTGAATTGGATATTGGATTATGAGGCATATTTAACGGGATAGCGGGTCTGAGGTTCGAATTTGATTGTGAACTATGAGATTGTGTGTACTATGAATGTGGGAATGGTCTGTGAGAGACATTCCAAATACTGTGTGACTTGTTTTACTGTTAACCTAGATCCAGGTGCTATCGTCGTTAA
>JAJGRW010004497.1:0-32099 GCA_025461045.1 Carex parvula | reverse complement strand
AATCACTGAAACCCTAGCTTCCAAAAGGCTCAAAATTGGTCAAATCCAAAGAGGGAGACGTGCTCTCACTGCAAAAAGGAGGGGCATAAGGTCGAGAAATGTTATTTTCTTCACCCCAACCTTCGACCAAAATGGTAGAGAGATGAACCGAAGAGAGGAGGCGGAGAAAGAGACGGAAAGAAGAAGGGGATCGAAAATAATGAAGGGGGCGGCTATGCTGTCTAGACCGTAGAAACAAAAAATAAAAATAAAATCGGGTCGGGTGAACCGGGTTCACTTCCTGGAGGGTCAGGCGCTGGCGGGTCAGGCGGATCAGCGGATCAAATGCAACAAATTCTGCAGCAACTAACTATGCTGCTGTCTCAAAACAATTCTGGTTCTTCATGTGATATCATACCTAACTCAAAGAATTTTAATTTATTCAACCAAATAATTGTTGATAGTGGTGCAACCGACCATATGTTTGGAAATACAAAATTCCTTGAGAACTTGAAATCATCTGAAATTGACCGATATGTGACCGTAGCAAATGGTATGAAAGAGAAAATTCATGGGGTAAGAGAAATTACCTTGAACAACAAAAAAATTAATAATGTTTTATTTTTAAAAATATTTCCTATAAATCTAATTTCAGTAAAAAAAACTAACGCAAGAATTTAATTGTAAAATAATTTTCTCACATGAAAATGTAATCTTTCAGGACTGGGTAACCGGGGACAAGATTGGTGAGGGTGTGCTTAAAAATGGACATTATATTTTGGATATAGAAAATTCAAGAGTTTGTGCTTCGACAAGTTCGATTAATTACGATAGGTGGCACAAGAGACTTGGGCATCCCTCCAACAAGATTTTAAATAGCATTTTAAATTTTCCAAATTCTAGTTGTATTAATTGTGATATATGCAAATTAGCTAAGCAAACGAGACTTCCCTTCTCACTTTCCACTAGTAGAAGTGAAACCCCTTTTGACTTAGTCCACTCCGATGTATGGGGTCCGGCCCCAATTAATTCTTATAATGGATTTAAATATTTTGTGATATTTATTGATGATTTTTTGAAAGCTATATGGTTGTATTTACTTAAATCAAAAGACGAGGTATTCATGTGTTTTAGAGAATTTCTATGTCTTGTAGAAACTCAATTCAACACTAAACTTAAAATTTTTAGATCGGATAATGGAACGGAATTTGTAAACATAAATTTACTAATCTTTTTAAAGAAAAAGGAATTATACACCAAACGACTTGTATAAACACTCCCGAACAAAATGGAGTATCGGAAAGAAAAAATAGACATTTATTAGAAATGACACGTGCGTTATTATTTCAAAATAATGTTCCAAAATATATTGGTCGGATGCCATCCTTTGTGCTACACATTTAATTAATAGACTATCTAGTATTACATTAAAAAATAAGAGTCCAACCGAAATTCTTTATCAACAAAAAAAGAATCTTGATCATTTAAGGGTTTTTGGGTGCGTATGTTTTGTTCATATTAAAAGGAAAGATAAATTTGATTTTATGTCAAAAAAGACTATCTTTTTAGGATACTCACCATACAAAAAAGGTTACAAGTGTTATGACCATATTACAAAAAAAATATTTATATCTAGAGATGTAATTTTTAATGAAGATGAACCATATTTTAGAAAAGGGGTAGATGATAAACCTTTAGAAAATGATTTAATTCGGCCAATGTCACCTCTCTTAGATGACTTAGATTTTATACAAAATGAGGATTATGAAATCGAATCCAATAATAATGAAGAAGAAATAAATAATAACAATAATAATGATAATGATAATGACAATGAGGAAGACGAGAATACTATGGTTAGAAGGTCCATAAGAGTGCGTCAACCATCCACTAAACTCAAGGATTTTATAACTTATACGGTACAATACCCTATACAAGATTTTGTATCGTATGCAAATATTTCACCCGATTATCATGCATTTCTCATTTCTATCCAAAAAGAGGTAGAACCAAATACCTACCAAGAGGCAATAACCAAACCGGTATGGTGCAAGGCCATGGAAGATGAACTAATGGCCTTAGAAAAAAATGACACGTGGAAAATTGTACAACTACCAAAAAATAAAAAAACCGTAGGGTGTAAGTGGGTGTACAAAATAAAATACAATAGCGATGGTACCGTAGAACGGTACAAAGCTAGATTGGTGGCCAAAGGATATGCTCAAACATATGGTATAGATTATAATGAAACCTTTGCGCCGGTAGCAAAAATGAATACTGTTAGAATTTTATTTTCTATTGCGGTAAATAATAATTGGAACCTATACCAAATGGATGTCAAAAATATTTTTCTTCAAGGAACACTTGAAGAAGAGGTGTATATGACCCTACCACTCGGCCATAAAATAGAAAACAACTCTAAACTCGTTTGTAGGTTGAATAAATCAATCTATGGATTAAAGCAATCGCCTCGGGCATGGTATGGCAAACTTAGCTCATATTTAAATTCTTGTAATTTTAAAAGTAGTAGTGCCATTCTCTATTTACTAACAAGAAGGAAAAAATATAACCCTTGTGTTAGTATATGTAGATGACCTAATAATTACCGGAAATAATTTAAAAGAAATTAGAAAAATCAAATCTCAATTAAAAGGAAATTTTGACATCAAGGATTTAGGATATTTAAAATATGTTCTAGGAATAGAAGTATCTTAGCTTCTTCAAATAAAGGCCTATTACTTTCTCAAAGGAAATATATCTTGGATTTGTTAAAAGAAACCGGAAAATTAGGTTGTAAACCGGCCTCCACACCTATAGATAATAAATATAAATTAAATACCGATGATGGTGAACCTTTAGAGGACATAAACCAATTTCAAAGACTTGTAGGAAAACTAATTTATCTTACCGTAACACGTCCGGATATTTTATTTGCCGTAAGCCAAATTAGTAAATATATGCATTCACCAAAAGCACCCCATTTAGAAGCCATTAATAGAATTTGAAATATTTAAAAAGAATCCCGGAAAAGGCATAAAATGGATAAACATAATTCTAATGAAATATGTGGCTATTCCAATGCAGATTGGGCCGGTAGCTTTGATAGAAAATCTACAATCGGCTTTTGCACATTTGTAGGCGGGAATCTAGTCACATGGAAAAGCAAGAAACAAAATGTCGTGGCTCGATCAAGCGTGGAAGCGAAATACCGAGCTATGGCATCTACCGCAAGTGAACTAATATGGATTAAACAACTACTTAGAGACATGAGCATCGAATTTGATCACCTATGAAGATGTATTGTGATAATAATTCCGCTCGACATATCGCGTCAAATCCGGTGTTTCACGAAAGAACCAAGCACATAGAAGTGGATTGTCACTTTATTAAGAGAAGGTCCAAGGCAAAGAAATAGAAACACCATTCGTAAGGAGCAAGATCAATTAGCGGATATTTTTACCAGGGTTGGATCCGGCACAATTTGAAACGATCACTAGCAAGCTATGATTGTACGATATATACCTTCCTAGCTTGAGGGGGAGTGTTAAAAATATAGAACATTGATCTCATATTGTATCATCATCATCGATCAAGAATAGAGGGCTAGGATTAAATCAAGAATAGGGGGACGAAACAGTAAAGTACCAAACGGTACTGTGAACAGTAAATAGGTAGGGTACTAACAGTAATATAAATGAACCGTTGATACCATAGTATATATAGAGAATAGGGATTTGTAAAACATAACACTTTTTTAGCTCAATAAATTCATCTCCTCACAATTCATAAAATCAACAGGTATACAAGACTTTCAGGTAGGGGTGAAAATGGAGCAAATACTGAGCGGATAGTGGTAAAACCATATCCATTTTTTTTAATTTTCTAGATACGGATACGGGATACGGATCGGATATCAGCTGGATACATATACGGGTACGGATCGGATCGGATATTTGTTAAAATAATATTAAAAAAACACCAAAGTTCATAATATTTATCTAATTTTAATGGTGAATAACAATATTTTTTCATAATATATATTAAAATAGAGGAGGGTTCAAATGCCTCCATCATGCCTCCATTTTTAAAAACATTAATAACTCAAAATTAAAAACTTAAAAGTCAAAATAAAACCGTTGGATATGATCTACATCATTTTATCTATGTGCTCATAAAAACTTATCACATTTTGATTTTGTTTTTATGTGAATCAATAAGTTGAAAAATCAACGTCTAGAAATTATCCACATTTATATATTTTTTTACAAGCTCTCGATGACAACCAAAACAAAATTGAAATGTCATAATTTTTTACACGTGTATAGATAAAATGATTTAGATCATATCCAACGGTTTTATTTTGATTTTTAAGTTTTAAATTTTGAGTTATTAAAGTTTTTAAAAATGGAGGCATTTGAACCCTCCTCATTAAAATATATGATATATATCTACTATTTCGGATACGGATAATTGAAACGTAAAACCATATCAGTATCTATATCCACACGGATAATCGGATATCGGATATGTACATCTAATTTTTTGAATACAGGTCGGATATTATCTATACCGTTCTTTAGGGGCATGTTCAGAAAACAAAAGGAAGGGCAAAAACAAAATATCAATATAAATATCAATACAAAAGGTGGGGGGAGGGGGGGTGTGGGGAGGTGGGCTGCATTTAGATTACAATACAATCTCAAATTTTCAATTTGATGGACAATTTCGCTTCTCAATATTATCTTGCAGCCGCTTTTTACTTTCCTTCTTGGTTAGCATTTAACAAGATTCTGTTTTTTTTAACTATATCCAAATTTCTTAATTTCTTGTTCTCACTATTCAAGTATTCACGTGTTATAGTGCGATTGAAACATGTGGCAGACTGTACCACTTCTTTTAATTATTGGGTGCGTTCCTGACTGTTGAAGATAAAAAAAAATATATATATAATATATATAAATCCGATTTATTTGGCTACCCCATTTTAGAAAGGGGAGTGCTATACTGAGGACATCATTTGAAATTTTGAGAGCTGGAAGAAATTTTTCTCTCTAAATACTAATTTTGTCGTTGTGCTCTCTCTTCCTTATCCATCACAATTAATTATGTCATAATTAATACAAAAGTTAATAAAAGAAAAAAATTAACAAAGAATGTTACTCCTACAGAAAAAGAAAAATTGTAATTTTGGTAATAATTTTTTCTCAGCATGGCTAAGGCTATGCCCTTTTTAAACAAACTGGGTACTGTACCAGTATTGACTATTGACAAATATTATATGTATTTTATATTTTTACGTTTGATCCGCATAATCCATGTATATGTTATTCTCAATCATATTCCTATACATATTAAATAAATATTTTTTCACTAGGAGGAAAATGTACATGATATGAAAATTCAAATAAAAAATGAAATTCATCTAGCGAGCAGGTAATACTAGTCTTTTATTGATCATGGTACAATAGCCTAGCAGAGGGGTATTTGCTGTTAGGAAACAATACCGGTCTTTTATTAAAAATTTCATAAAAACCCTCACATATCACATATCTAGTAGCAAAATTACATAAGTAACCCCTGGCAAAACAAATATACATAATAACTATAAATTGTGAGGAAACAACAAACAAAAACATCAGCTGAAAACATACAGTAAAGGAGGCAAGAACCTAAAAAACCAAAAGTACAAAAAATATCCATACAAGCATAAGTTCACAAAAAGAACAAATTTATGAGTTACTTTACTAAAATACTCCTTGATTACTACGACCTTAGCCCAACAGAAGCTGGAACCTTAAAAAAAAAGCTGGAACTATTTATTTCAAAATACCCCTAGTTCCTTACACTATATGCCTACAAACTTTATTTTATTCCCACATAGAGGAACTTACATTTAAATCAATTAAACTTGCATTTCCACAATCAAGTCCTTTGCTCAAACCGTTCCGATGGGAAGCTTCGACAAATTCAAAACCAGAAGGATCTCGTTGCGTAGAATTTACCGCCTTTCTCTTATTATTTGACTTTGGTAGACGGCCTTTAGGAGGCCGGGTATTAGGCTCGAAGGGGATATCAGATTGATTTACGAATTCTTTCATTCTTTCACGAGCGGTCTCTTTTTTAGAAGCCGGCCATTCATGATATTTGGTGCGAAGTTCTTCGAGTATGACACTAAAGCCATCATCATAGGTCATTGTTGAGTGTAGTCGCATAAACACTCAAGGTCCTTCTATCAATTCGCCATTGTGAGTGTATCAAGTCTAGAATCAGCACCTCATTTCTCCAATTAATCATTTTGTGAGCACATGGAAGACCCATGGTTTTTGTAAATTGCCCACTACAAACCACACTCATAGTACCCAACTTTGCTTTCATGTGCTGTCTCTGTAGCTCTTTTAGAGCATAAATAGATACACTGTAAACAACATTTTTAAAAAATGAAGTATTGCAAATGTGAAGAAGATGCATCTTTTCACTTGAGAGCCGTGCCTACAAGACAAATTTAGGCAACAAAAAAACTTAATGATTCTAACGTTACATAAATAAATTTGAGATTAGAACATAAAGTATGTGCTGATAGTACCTTAATTTCATTGAATTCATTTTCAATTACGAGACATATTTTCATCCGCACTTCATAAAGATCGCCGGTTGAAACTTGTAAATACTTCTTAAGTTTGGCGTGTGCTGATTCTGCTCTTGAAGATGCACGGTTGCCAAAGTGCAAGTATTCATCGGTCCATGCACCGACAAACTTCTCTTTCAATGGTAGCCACACATTTCAATATACTCTAATGCTTTCTTTTTCTCCACGTAGCTTGATTCAAATTCTTTCCAATGTTCTTTATATTCAAGCTCAGTTGAAGAATATACTACCTTTTTTCCAAAAACTCAAAAAACCTACCCAAATCTCTTCGGTTTCAAAATATTTTTTACACTTTGTCAATATGTTTTTCTCTATATGCCACACACACAATAAATGTTTGCAATCTGAAAAAACAATATTAATTGCGTTTATTAATGCAAACTCTCTGTCAGTTATTATGACATAAGGTTGTTTCTCACCCAGAATTTTACTAAACCTTTTTAATGCCCATATGTAATTTTGCTCAGTCTCTCCTTTCAGAAAAGCAAAACCCGAATAAAAGGAAGTGTTGAAACTTGAAATTCCTATGATATCCAGTAACGGCATTTTGTATCTATTGGTTTTGTTGGTACAATCCATAATAAAGATATTAGAAAAGTTTTGGGTTAACTTTACCGACAATGGATGAGCAAAAAAAAATGAGTGAGATGGTCTCCTTCATTTAAAATGTCGTACGTGAAACCGCCTTGGGCAAGCTCTTCCAAGAGAGCTTGAATGACTGAACAACCCGCTAAATTATCTTTGCGGATTTTTGCTTTTGCATTATAAATAGTTTTTGAAATTGCAGAAAGCTTGGGGTTAGTTTGCCGAAGAGAAGAAATGATCTGCCTTGGCGGTATTCCAGATTTGGTCATATGGTCAACACTTCTTATTTCTTCTTGCGATAGCCTACGACATATAGGATTCCGGTTACATCAACCGAAGCTTCATGGTTGTGTAAGTAGTTCTTTGTTTCAATCATCCATAACCCATTATCTTGTCGTTTTCCTTTAATCTGAAATGGACAATCTGTTAAACGGCTTGTAGTTGTTCTTTTTCTTTGCTCTATCGAAACATTGCGTTGGTCTCGATAACAACCACCTCTGTCACACCCCAAAACTACATACTTATCTTTTCTCGAGCTACGAATTGATAAACCATACCCTTTTTCTGAGAAAAAAGCACGTGTTCCCTTGATCAACTCATCAGATGTCTCAAAGCTTAACTTGATTAACTCGAGCTTTTCATTCTCTATGCCATCATTATTGAACGGCTCATTAAGATTCATCTGTCAACAAAGAACAAATTGCCTTAGAATTATATATACATTGTGATTCTTAAGTACCAATGAATGAAAAAAAATGTAAGTATCATAAAAATCTTTTACATGAAAATGAGCAAATCATGATATATTTCGCCTAGAGTTACAGGGTAATATTTGCAATATTTCAGCTAAGGGTTATATTATGTACCACCAAGCTAAAACATCTTCATTCTCCAACAAAACTGATATTTGCTAAGTATCTCTAGCACATACAATCCAATCATTTATGATTACAAATTTTTATAAAGTAATAATATTTGCTAAGTAACAATCATTTTAGCACATACAATACAATCCAACAGAGGTGGTATTTGCTAAATACCAAAGAGTTAGATCAGGCATCAGACCAAAACTCAAATTTTTCAAATTTGGGTTTATCTATACTGAATGTCTAATAAAATTGAGCAAAACAAACTAATAAAATTGATGCAAAGAAGAAGAACAGGAGTGCCAATGGATCCCTGATGTAGTGGTCTACTGCATTTATCTATCTTGTTGTCTGCTTTTCCGTTTACTAATGTTACGTGTTTAGTTGCATGGTACTACTCATGATGGTGGGCTATTGCAAAACAATGGACCCTTTGAATGATGTACATTACTTTTCGGATCAATAAAATCAACCCGGCAGCCTGTGTCCGGTTCAGTTCAAAAAAAAAAAAAATTAAACAAGTAATCAAGTCTGACATGAACCATGGCTTAACATCAAAAATAAATTAGCAATAATTCCTAAATAATCAACAATATAGATGAAATACAGCTTAGTTTTTGTTTCAAGCATTTCATCAAACACCTTAATGGCATTCAACTATTGTTAGATATGAGTAGTTCATATTTTAAATGCATGGAACCAACATACAGTTCAATCATCCTATTTACGAATGTTAGAGATTATAAAAAAAGATCATATATGAGAGGAATTCAAAAATAAGTTTGACAACTTACCTCTTTTTGTCGATCACTCCCTTGAAGTCCTGAATCTTTCTGAGTGGATGAAAAAACTGAACGTTGTTTTGCTTCACGATTGTAGCTCGATCTAAAATTAGGTGCCTCAATTAATCCCCAATTGACTACTGACTTGATTGTGATAGGATTTGATTTTCTTCCACCGATAGAGGAAAGGTTTAGAATTAATAACATCAAATTTGATTTCGTTGCGAGTTTCTCTTCGATTTGGACGAATAGAGATTTGGAATCGAACATTTCCATTTTTGCGTACAGGACGAAGAGCGACATGGCATATCAGATGATGAGCGATTTGGAACTGATTCATTTCCATTTTCTCCTTCTTTATTAATTAGCTCCCTTCTTAATTATGTTAGAAAGAGAGAGTAGGGCAAAATCGGAACTTAAGAAAAAAAATTCTCTCGGCCCTGAAAAGCTCAATTCATGCCCTTAAAATAGCACGCCCCTTTTAGAAAGTGCAAGTACAATGTCGAATAGCGGAACCGTATGGTCAGAGATTGTAATTGATGCAAAACGGATGGGACATTTGTTTGATGCAAAGGATGTTGAGGACTTCGCAAATTTGATTTTAAATGTCAAAATAAGCTGGACCAACTTGCGGATTTAATGAACCCAAATTCTGTCCTGTTTAGCTCAACAAGGTGGAAGGTACGAAATAAGAAAACTGCATTTAAACGTCATATGTCAAAATTTTACTTATTCTTTGGGTTAATTAGAGATATATATTTGCACACTATTCAATTATTTCCTACTGTATTTATTTATTTAGTTCCATGTTTAGTCTCAACATGCATAGAAGTTCGCACCACATTAATTAAATTTATTGATTGTTTTGTGGAACTGTTCCTATATGGGTGAACATTAGCATTTTCCTTGTAAACATGGCGAAAATGATTCCATGTATGTGCCCTGTCGCCTCTTTACTGTGCAACTGAATGGCATACAGGGTAAGAATTAAACTGTGTTTTCTATGTATGTAGTTTTCTTTACTGACTTGTTGCCAAACTGTGGTCCTCCGGTACAAAAGTTTTCTGGTTCTGCCCCTGATATCGTAGTGCCCTAATTTTGTTTAGAAAAATGAATTCCCCTTGCAGAGTAGGGTTGTTCTTTCTGTTTTACAATATCTATCCTGTCTTTGGACCTTAATTACACAAACACTCCAATTAATCTCGTAGTCAATTTTGTTTTACATCTTATAACTTTGTCTTTATTTACCTCAAAAAGGAACTTTTTGCTTTATAATGCAGGTCGTTTTTAGTGATGAGTTTTTAAGATCTTGCAAGGTTAAGGTCGAAAACCACCAGAATGGGTTTGATTGAAAAGTTGTTGAGACTTGCTGGTGGTTGGAGATCTGAGAAGAGGAACCTTAGCATGGCTAATCAGTCTTTCCCTCTTGCTAGAGCTTATCGAGTGGCAAAGCATTACCTTGTGTGGAGTATTGACTTGCAGAAGGATCAGCAAGTATGTACTCAGATCATTAAGTTGTGGAACTTTGTTCCACTTGCCGATGTCGAAGGATTACGGAAGCACATGGATTATATTTTTTCTATGTATACTGATGCTTACATGTAACGGTGCAAAACCATTTTACTTGAGGAGTATGTTCCAATTCCCAAACTCTTTAAATTTTGTTTATTTATTGTTAGATTTATTTTTTTAATTATTCTGTTTAAGTTTCATTTTTGAAATGTTAAATAAATATTTCAATTATATAACTATGGTTTTTTAATTTCCAATTGAGAGTTGATTTCCTCCAAAACTTCATTAAGCTAAATTAAGCTGGAAAATTTGTTTTTAAATTAGATCTCGAAATGAAATCTAATTGCTCTATTTATTAAAAAAAAGTTATTTTGTTTGTAGTGTATGTTAAACGCTCTATTTATTAAAAAAAAAAAAGTTATTTTGTTTATAGTGTATATTAAACGGTTGAGAGAATGACTAATAAGAACATTATATACATGAATGTATTCTTCAATATCTAAAATAATGTTAGAAAACACATATCACATGTAGGAAATGCATTTCACAGTTTTATATAAACTTGAGGAGCTCATGCATTTTTTGTGAAAATATGCATCTAATAAATGTGAAAAATAATACTCTATTGTTCCAAGTAGTGGCGCAAAAGAAATAAGAAAGAAAACACGATTTCAACATCTCGGCTCATGCATGGCCCATGGGCCATTCATCTCTAATTATTTTGTTGAGCTATGAAACATATATTACAGATGTTGTATTGGTACAAAATTTGTGGTGCTAGTTAACAGAAATTATCAGAAGTTCTCAAATTTTCAGTTACCAATTTCGGCAAGAAATATAACCAAAAAATTATCCCAAATATATTCAAAGAAATATATATAGAGAGAGAGGAGGGTTCAAATGCCTCCATTTTGTGTGTCTCCATCGTGCCTCAATTTTTAAAAACTTTAATAACTCAAAATAAAAATTAAAAGTCAAAATAAAACCGTTAGATATGATCTACATAATTTTATCAACGCATGTATAAAAAATTATGATATTTCAACTTTGTTTTGGTTGTGAGCTTGTAAAAACGTACTAATGTGGATAATTTTTAGACGTTGATTTTTAACTTATTGATTCACATAAAAACAAACCAAAATGTGATTAGTATTTATGAGCACATAGAGAAAATAATATAGATCACATCTAACGGTTTATTTTGACGTTTATGATTTAAATTTTGAGTTATTAACGTTTTAAAAATGGAGGCATTGTGGAGGCACAAAAAATGAAGGCATTTGAACCCACCTCATATATATATATATATATATATATATATATATATATATATATATATATATATGAGTAAGGCTACGGTGCTTTGCGAAGCAAACAGCCTCTTTTGCTTCGGGTTTAGGGCTGTTGGATCTGCTTCAATAATCGTGCAGATCATCAGATGAACTTTCCTAATTTTTTCGGAACTGGACAGCTCCAGTTCGGCTCAATTTCGAATTTCAGAGGAGAGGCGAGCAAGGTCTCTTCTCCAAAGCGACAACCCTAAGCGATTCCGATCGGCCTCTCTACTCCAGCCTCTCCTCTCCAGCGACTGGCTGACCTTGCTCTCCTCTCTCTCCAGCGAAAGGGATTCCTCTCCTCTCTCTCCAGCGATTCCTCTCTCTCCAGCGATTCCGATTCCGAAGCTCCAGGTGATCTCATTCCCGACGCCTCTCCTCTCCAGTGACGTCTCTCTCGGGTAAATATTCAAACTGGAGCTTTTCTGATTTTTTCTTGCTAGGCTGTCCGATTCTCAAAATCTGGTACCGGCCTTGCTGGTTTGCACTGGTACCGGCCTTGCAATGGTTCTTGCACTTCTTGCACTACTCATTTGTATACAATATATGAATTTTGGGAGCTCAAAGACAGAAGTATGAAGTATAGAAATAGAACCATTAGTAGAAAGGTCACATTGTCGTATTAAAGAGCTCAAACGACTCTCCTATATGAAACCATAATTAAAAAGAAAAAGAACTAGTATATGCACCTGATGAAAAGGTTTACACCATACCCAGTGCAGATCTGTATAAGCAGGTTCATCTATGAAGAACCTCATCTTAGAAGCTTCTTCTTCTGTTGTTTAAAAATAAAAAGAACTTGTAAGTTGAAGAGTTCACAGAGGGACCTAGCTACAGTATACCCTATCCGGTATCATACATACAATACTAGCAATTTATACATGTATAGAATACCATTTAGTCAAGTCCGATACTAGTAAATACCAACTGAAATAATTTGAGGGCTCTAATTGAGGCTTAAACACCATGTTTGAAATATTATCCAGACAAAATCCAAAATGTGAACAAAGTAGAATTACCAGTAAGATGAAGTTCATTTACTGGAGCTATTACAACACCAAGTCGTTGGAATTAAAGATTAATTTGAGTGTCCTAAGCAGTTAAAGATTAATTTCTGGACTTAAAGTTCAAAGTACTTCATAGCTTGTAGTATTTCATTTTTTTCTTCTTTGGCTTTGGATAAAAAAGCAACTGTGTAGAAACTGCCTTTATAAGTGGCAGATATATACTTGACAGTGATAATATGCCAACCCCAGATCAGTAGAGATAAAAAAGTGTTTTGCTTGAATACGACTTACTTCGTTGTCTTTCTTTCTTCCACTTCCAATTCAAAAATTACTTTGTTGTAATTTCTGGGGTTAATACCTAGAAGTAGCATATACAGACAGGTACCAATACACAATACCGGCTTATGTTACAATTATGTTATTCTAAATTGTAACATTGTCAAAAAAATATTATAACTAAAGATCTTTTTTGCAGATCAGATTTTGCATAAATGAAGATCGACAAGAAGATTAACAAATGATGATCGACAAGTGAATATCAGAAGTTAAACAAGATTATTTTTTCTTTATGTTATGTAGTTATATAGCAGTAGCTATATATGATAGGCTAGGGAATCTAATTAGAATGTAATAAGTGAGAATGAGATAGTAACAAGTGACAACATAATTAGAATGTAAAATTTCCTTTTTATCAATGAAACTAATGATGTTATGCCACTTCAGAATTCAGATATATGTTACAAAGTTGTTCTTATCTTGTTTGAAGAAAATTTCTTTTTCCTCAATGAAACTGGTGAGTGTTGGAAAAGTGATATGAGATCAACTGTATCAGAATATATACCAGTCCACTTATTATAAAGAAAAAATTAATACTGATCCACTTATTATAGTTTCACGGTCATACCAGTTACTGGTACAAGCACTCCGATTGCTCTATGCCAAGTTGAAAAGTAGAGGGCAATTTTGTCATAACAGAAATATAAGCATACATCACAAAGAGAATACAATTACAAGCGTACTACATTCATCCTTTATAAGCATAACATAAAAAAAATTCTTACAAGCTTACATTATAATACAACCTTTCTAAGCATACATCACAAAGAGTACGACATACAATTGTGTTTAAATTCATCTTGTCAATGTGTTAATGAAAGGCAGCAGGCAGCCTCTGGTGGTTCAATTTGTCTAATCATCTCCTTGGTAATATAAGAGGAAGCTTGACAACTCCTGATCAGTGTACATGAGGACCCCTCTGCATAGGGTGAAAAGATAAGGGTATGAATGCAAAAACATCACTAAACCATGTGATCAGCAAATAGCATTAATCCCTAGGATTCTTTCATGATCCTGACATCAAAAAACACTGTTTCTAAATGGAAACAGTATAAACATAATTAGATAGAAGTGCAGGGGTCCCTATGTATAAGACACACTTTCTGACAATATAGAGAGATGCTAAGATAATTGGCAAACTTCTCTATTATTCTGATGATTTCTTTTTTTTTTTCAGAACTTTGATCCATGGTGTTGACCTAGTCAAGATACTGTAAATAGTTTACTCATGTGCATATTCACTCATAAGCATAGTTGTACCAGCACAAAACACAAGTAAAATCTAAAAATAAGCTTTTTGTTCAGTATTTTGTTCAGTATGGTACTTGTATTTTGTTCAGTATTTTGTAATTAAAAAATTGTCACACATAAACCTTGTATTTTGTTCAGTATGGTACTTTATGTATAAATCAATTTGATGTTCTTTGACCTCCACTTGTTTCTATTTTGCTACATATTGTTTCTTTTGCACCATATTGTTTCTTTTAGGCAAGGCTGGTACCAGATTTTAGGCAAGGCCGGTACCTGCAAACAGTACAGGGGGGCTGAACTGAACCAATTGGTCAATCTATCTAGGAGACTTGAGTTCTTGTCTCCAAATTCAACAATTGGTCAACCTTGAATGAACATCATCATCATATCTTAATCTGATACAATATATCCTATTTTTGTTTTATTAGGTTCTTGGTTATCAGCCAATCAAAATGAACTAAAAAAAATCAAAGCTAAAGTATGAATCGCTGGAGAGAAAAATCAAAGCTAAAGTATGAATCGCTAAAGCTAAAGGAATCGCTGGAGAGAAAAAAGTTTACAAGAATTTATCGTCGGGAATGGAGCTGGAGAGAGGAATCGCTGGAGCTGGAGAGGAATCCCTTTCGCTGGAGAGAGAGGAGAGCAAGGTCAGCCAGCTTCGGAATCGCTTCGGAATCGCTTAGGGTTGTCGCGCTGGAGAAGAGAGCTTCTTCGCCTCTCCTCTGAAATTCGAAATTGAGCCGAACTGGAGCTGTCCAGTTCCGAAAAAATTAGGAAAGTTCATCTGATGATCTGCACGATTATTGAAGCAGATCCAACAGCCCTAAACCCGAAGCAAAAGAGGCTGTTTGCTTCGCAAAGCACCGTAGCCTTACTCTATATATATATATATGTATATGTATATATGTATATGTATATATGTATATATATGTATATGTATATATGTATATATATATATATGTATATGTATGTATATATATATATGTGTGTATGTATATATATATATGTATGTGTATGTATATATATATATGTGTGTGTGTGTATATATATATATGTATGTGTAGATATATATATATATATATATATATATATGTATGTATGTATGTATGTATGTATGTATGTATGTATATATATAGGAAATTGCTAATATGCTATGCACAACATAGAGGGCCTCCGTGCTACGGCTCAATATTTGAGTTTTCAAAATTCTAACGGTCGATCCGAACTGTTCAACAGGATCTCCATATGAATATGTACTTCCCAACCAAATTTTACATTTTTAGAATTTTTTTACTATTTTTTTAGATAGGTAGAAAAACACTTGATTTGAATGATGCAGAGTTTTCAAATCAAGTGATTTTCTACCTATCTAAAAAAATAGTAAAAAAATTTTAAAAAATGTAAAATTTCGTTGCAAGTCAATAATCATATGGAGATCATGTTGAGCCGTAGCACGGAGGCCTATGTTATTCATAGCATATTAGCAATTTCCTATATATATATAGAGAGAGAGAGAGAGAGAGAGAGAGAGATTTTAGATGACCCACAATTAAAAATGATTTTTGCATGCTATTTTTGTATTGTATATGCAATTTCTGTGTGTTGATCATTTAATCATCTGACCAGGACGATTGAAGTTCCAATAATGTGGACAGATGGGCAAGAGATAACTCAATACAGAAATAACAATCAACATGAGATCACATGAGAGACCTTGAAGCATTCCAGCAGAGTAATCAGAAGGTACAAAATTAACACAAAAAATTATTTTGTTATTTATTGAAGTACAAATATTAGAACAATACAATCTTTTGTATTACTATTTCTCTTATCTTATGAAGAATGATTTAAAAAGCATTCCCAACTCTGGGATGCCTTTTCATTGTTATCAAAAGAAGAACATTTCTGAAGTTTTGATGAGCATCTAATTGAAGAAATGAAAAGCGTGTACAAATTTTTTTCAAACCTACTTGGTAGGTAAGATTTCTATGGATATGCTCTAGCACCACTTTTTGTTCTTTTAATTGATCCTAGTTATATATGCTTACAATATATTGCCTATATATGATTCAGATCTTGCCACTACAGGCTATAAAATCTGTACACGAATCTAAGCATGTTTTTTTTTCCTTTTGTGCTATTTCTAATTTGTATTATAGAGGTGATGGCCTTACTTTGGAGGATCTATATTCTCGATGGCCACATGGAGAAATAAAAATGAAGCTGATCATCGACATACTACTAACTGATCATGAAAGAAATTTCTCTGATGACACAGAGGCTTCAGAAATAATAACTGTCGAAAACAATGTAGTCAAAGAAAAATCTGTTGCCAAATCTGGTCCGGGATCTTCTAGCAAGCCAAACACAAACAAACCAAAAGGCAAAAAAACAAGAAGTCTAGGAAGGGAGGGAGAAAGTAAAAGGTCTAGTTTTGGTTTGTTTTATTGTTAAAAAAAAAAATCTATTATATGGCTCTTCATAGAAGCTTAGATTTTAATTACCTTTTGGAGAAAAGGAGAGGGCAATACCTCCCATTTTGATGATGTAAGCGACATTCTCTGTGACGCTATTTTGAGGACATTTTCAAGTTATCAACTAATTTTTGTGTGTTTTACATGCTGGTCAATTGTTGTGAATTGTGATCTGATTTTCAGACATTATTCTAATGGTTTGAAAAGGCAATTTCACTTCCTGGGCCTCTCAGCCCAACATCTAAGCCTGCACAAACATCAAAGCACGATTTGTAAAATAGCCATTAAACATTCTTACTTGTATAATCAGAAAAGTAATATCACTTTTTTTATATATAATCAATTTTAAATTGATTTTAGATTTTAATGATTTGCTTATAAGGGAAATCAAAATCAGATTTCTAACTCATTATTCTAGATTAATCAAACTCCACTAGGCCTTGTTTCAAGGTAGCTTGGTACTTCTGTCTACATGCCTTCTATGCAAGTAGAGCGGCATTATATGTGACAGAAGATGCCAAGTCAAGAGTTGATGGAAAGAGCTACCTCCTCATGCAGGTAAGAATTAAAATGGTGCTGGGAAATGTTTCCAAGGTGATGATGCAAAATTGTTTCAGATATATTATGGACAAAGCTTTAAGGTTCTTAAGAACAGCATTGATGGAAAGACCGATATTTTTATTAAAACCCCCAAAAAAAAACAAATTATCAAATCTGCTCCCACTCCTAAGTTATAATTATTTCTACCCTAACTGCCCGTGGGCTGGGCGGTCCACCTTTCCCACCTGACCGCCCAGCCACCGGACGGTCCACTATCACGAGCTGACCGCCCAGCAGCTGGGCGGTCCGCTATAAAACCCTATAAAAGGGGTTTTTCTCTCTCCAGATGAGCACAGTATTCATTCCTCCACACCAGCAATTTTCCAGAACCGAATGAGAGAATTTTGAGGCGATTTTGAGGCGATTTTGAGGTATGGACAGTAACAGTGGAGGTAAGAAAGCGAGCAACCGAGATCGTGGCATAGCGAGAGGAGGGTCAATTAGTGATCGAGGTAAAAATGAGGAAAAAAAATACAAGTGTCAAATATGTCGTGATTTTTTTAATTGTGAGACATGTAAGCTGGAGGAATGGAAGAAACGACATGTTCAGTATGAAATTTCAGACGATGACTTTGTGGAAAACCCCTACGGCTTTGGTTTGAAAAAGAAGAAAGTTGATCCAGAGCCTCCAGCATCGGACGATAAGTTTGTTCCGTGTACTGGTAAGGCTACCACTTCGTCTGCTGTGACTGATCCAGATCAGGCAAACTCTGATGATGACTTTGTGCCTTGCACTTTCAAGGCTCGTTGTAAGAAGTAGATTTTTTAGGAATTTATGTTGTAGAATTTTTAGGAATTTATGTCGTAGACTTTATTTCATTAGTTTTGTGTTTGTTTATGTTTTATGTTGTTAGTTTTTGTATACGTAATTAAGTAATAAAAATAACAAACTACCAATTAGAATAGTTCATAACTAGGGTTCACAATATACATCTAAAATAGTTCACAATATACATCTAAAATATTTCATAACTAGAGTTAACAAAACTTGGTAATCAGCGACGACGGCCGAACAAACTCAAAATACGACGTCTGGGTCTAGGTTCAGCTGGTTGTGCGGCACTACCGGATGTCTCTCCATGGCTACTACCGGTTCCTGGGCTTTCATGACTGCGGTGGCTACTACCGGTAGCCTCAGCAACAACTCTAGCATTTTCCTCTTTCGTTGGCTTCGTTAATGGCATCTGCATTGCATTCCAGTTGAAATAAAATCAAAATAAAATATAAGTAAACAAATAAAATATAAGTAAATAAATAAAATTAACCGTACCTGCTCGCTGCCTGTCAGTTGTTGAACGGCGGGCCTGATGTCCCATTCGCCTACCTTCTATCTCGTCCATGGTCATTACTTGACGCTTGTGGGGTCTTCTTCCTTTTCTGATCCACCCGCTTGCGGGATAGACTTTATCACCAACATAGGGTGGCCACTGATACTGGTTGGGATAAGGATGGAAAGATGCACCCCAAGTACTCGCAAGGTAATCGGTCCGGTACATGTCAGCGACATAATCATCCTCAGAGAAGTTTCTCTCTTGGCACACCGCCATAACATGAGAACAAGGTATGTGGGCCAACTGGATTCCTTGGCAAGTGCATGTTACAGTATTGTCAGGTGCAAAAATAACAACATACTTGAACATCCTTTTCACAAACTCCATAGTCCCATCCGGTTTACGGCCGGTTGGAGAAAACTCATCTGGACAGTACACTTCGAATTCCATTTGGTTATCCCCGTACGGGACAACTCTTATAGCTGCACCTTTCTCCCTATGTTTCCTTAGTTTTCCCTCCACCCTTGTTGAAAACGTTTGATTCCTGGATAGTAATTCAGAAAATATAAGTCAACAAATAAAAATATACATACCTTGGCAAAATCTCTGAATAAAAATATACATACCTTGACAGTAATTCGAGGGCTTTAGCACGCCGTGCAACAAACCATGCATTTAACTTGTAGAAGGTGTCCTCCACAATTGCTGCCACGGGCAACTGCCGGCTCTGCTTGAAAACAGCATTTAAGGACTCAGACCCATTTGTGGTCATAATTCCCCATCGGAAACCTCCATCACGGGCTTGCAATATCTTCTCATATCGAGGTGGCTCAGCCAGATCGGCGGGATTATTTTTTCCCACCTTGAGTAAGTACAAATTTGCCTTTGGACAGTACTGCAAATAAAACGTTTGATTAAATAATTCATATATAAGTCAGAAAATATCTGCAAAATGTAAGTACAAAATTCCCACATTGAGTAAGTACAAATTTTTTCCCACCTTGAGAAAACGTTTGATTAAATAATTCAAAAAATATAAGTCAACAAATAATTCATATATACATACCTTGGAAAAATCTTTGAACATCTCTTCCACCCTTCTCGGCTTCTTCTTCTTGCAACCAATTCTGAATGTATCTGCAACCCATTTTCCAGATCCGCAGTTCTTGTGTAGGTTTTCTGTAACATGTTGCATACACAGCCTGTGCACACAATCGCCGTTCGCTGTCGACCACCCGAAATCTGGGCGATCAAAAACATATTTGATTCCTTTGTGCTGGTCTGATATGACACAAAAGAACCGGTCGCCAACCACTCGTCTTCTTACGAAGCTCATGAAAAATCCCCAGTTTTCCCCGTCCTCCTGCTCAACAATTGCAAAGGCCAAAGGCAACAACTGGTTTTCAGCATCATATGCACATGCGATCAGCAGTCTCCCGTCGTAACGGCCAGACAGGAAGCATGCATCCACACTGATGACCGGTCTAATGTATGGCACAGCTTGAATACATGGACCGAACGCCCATGCTATGGCCTTGAATTGTAACGCGTTGTCGACATCCCGTACGCCTATATTCCAACATTCAAAGACAGTGCCGGGATTTGTACTTGCTATGGCCTGCAGCAATGGTGCAAGCAAGCTGTATGAACCATGCCAGCTACCGAACATTCGGCAAATCGCAAGTTCACGCCCTCTCCACAACCTGTTGTATTTTGGGACGACATGCTTGTAAACCCGTCTGACAGCTCTACCGACCTCCTTGAGGCTCATCGATGGGTCCTCCTTAACGTCATTCTCAATTACATCGGCAATAAGTGAAGCCGTAAGATTTGCATGGTCTTTCCTTGATGACGCAGCCTTGCATGTGTGAGGTGGTTCACACTTCTTAATAATCCATGCCTCGCCCTTACCCACAGGGGTTGCATATAGACGGAAGTGACAATGCACTCCGTCTTTACAAACAATTACCAACCTTCTTCGGTCCCTTTTTTCATCTCGGCACTCCCAGTTGCCGTGAACATGGACCTCATGTATTTTCTTCACAAGTTCATCTATGTTGGTGTAAATCTGCTGCGGAGCAAGCTCTTGACTGTACCTGACACGAGGCCCAAAAAATGAGATGTCTGCCTCTTCAAAAGCAGTGGTATCGTTGAATGTGGGGCACGGATGCCTATCTGTCCGACCTCTAATCGGAAATCTGTCTTCCTTAGGTAAATAATCTCCATCACCTTCTGACTCGTGATCAGAATTCCAATCCCCTTCCCATTCGTCACCTGTTTCCAAATTTCTTTGTGGTACGGCATCGAGCTCAGCATCAAGGTCAAGGTCTCTCCGGGTAGCAATGGGTGACACTAAAGGTATTGATGGTGGTACAGATGGAAATCTGGGTTGGATTGGGGTTTCAGGAGGAGGTGGTGGTGGTGGTGGTAGATCGGTGGTAAAATCAGGTACATAATTTTCATAAACGGGTGATACGGGCGGTTCATAACTCGAGTGACGGGGGTTGTCATACCTCGAGGGGCCGGGGTTGTCATAACTGTAGTGACCCGAGTTGTCATAACTAGAGTGGCGGGGGTTGCCATACCTCGAGTGCTCATGACCCGAGTTGTCATAACCCGAGTGCTCATAACTCGAGCTGTCATAACTCGAGTGACGCGGGTTGTCATAACCCGAGTGATCATAACCTCTATTTTCCCTAGATGTTCCAACCCCGGGTTCACGCTGAACTCTCCTGGAATATAAGTCCATTACCATTACCCCCTGTGACTCAAAAGTGTTGTAAACACTCCTCCATAACGACTCATCTGTTATTGGATACCGGGTATAGTAAGGTCTACCACCTCTTACTGTGTTAATCCGGGTAGCTAAATCTATATCACACCGGTTGGGGTTCACACCGATCTTTTCATACACAATACCCTTCAGTTCAACAAATGAGGTATTTGCATTTACCTCGAAGCCATATGCTGCTTCCTTAGTGTACTGTGCTCCCTCCGCACCCCGGGTAAACTTCCCGCCCACATACAGTGCAACCAACATATTTCTGTTCTGAAATTACTGTTCTGGAATTACTGTTCTGGAAATACTGTTCTGGAAATACTGTTCTGGAAATACTGTGCTGGAATCACTGTGCGGGAATCACTGTGCTGGAATCACTGTGCGGGAATCACTGTGCTGGAATCACTGTGCTGGACTTACTGTGCTGGACATACTGTGCTGGAATTACTGTGTTGGAATTACTGTGCTGAAATTACTGTGCTGAAATTACTGTGCTGGACTTACTGTGCTGGAATTACTGTGCTGAAATTACTGTGCTCAATCGCCTCAAAATTCTCTCATTCGGTTCTGGAAAATTTCTGGTGTGGAGGAATGAATACTGTGCTCATCTGGAGAGAGAAAAACCCCTTTTATAGGGTTTTATAGCGGACCGCCCAGCTGCTGGGCGGTCAGCTCGTGGTAGTGGACCGCCCAGTGGCTGGGCGGTCTGGTGGGAAAAGTGGACCGCCCAGTCCACGGGCGGTTAGGGTAGAAATAATTATAATTTTGAAGTGGGAGCAGATTTGATAATTTGTTTTTTTTTTGGGTTTTAATAAAAATATCGGATGGAAAGAGCTACCTCCTCATGCAGGTAAGAATTAAAATGGAAATTAATTATTTTAAGCTTGCATGTCTTAATTTCTTTTTAGCAAATAGCAAGATCAAGAATTGACGACTTTGTTAATCAAATTAACTCCGAACTGTTGGTGGGACCGACAGTACATTAGACATCCCGAATGAGATTATAATTAAGAGCCAAATTAAACTGTTAAAGTGGGGAGAGTAATTATTAAGTATATCAGAGCCTCTCTTTGTGCTAATTATGTTCCTCTCAGATCAAGGTCTTCATTTATATTAATTCCTTGTGAATTAATATAAAATTTCTTGCAATTTATATATTATTTAATAATTGTATCATAAATTGTGAATTTCGAAATGTTGAAATTTTAAATTAGTTCTGTGAAACATACACCATATTTTATAGATATGAAAAGTAAACAATACAGAATCGTGTGTACAATATTGGATTTTTTAACTTTGTCTTTATTTTTTTAAATTATTAAGATTGTTAAATTAAAAATGTCAATTGATTTCCTTCAAATTAATACTAGTGAAGGATTAAAGATTGTAATAATATTGTATAGAATATTTGCAATTTTTTGTGTTACGCGTGACAACTTTAGCATCCATTTTATTTTTACATACTTTAATTTTTATCTTTTCTATTTTTATTACTATAGTTATAATTTTATAATATAAATAGATAATTTTGATTGGGCTGAAAACTATTCTAAGCGATAGGATACCCAGAGAATACTCATCTCAGTATACCAGTAACAGTCCATTTTTGTTTTGTTTCAGGTTGTTGGTTTCGATCAAATTCAGAAACAGCTAGCAGACAATATAGGTTTATCTAACCTGGTGCGCTTCCACCATTCCGACATTTCCAACTACTCTCCCAACAATGTGGAAGCAAAAACCCCAATATACACGATTCTAATCTGAATTTTCAAAATCCAGAAAAAGACAAACCAAACAAGCATCTACATACGCCAACAATGAATTATGTCATACATAGAACTTAATTGTCAAATACAAATATATAATGCCCGAGAGCCCGAGACAAAATTACATCTCTCATGAGCCAGATCTAACTCGTACAACATCAAATTTTCTTGCTAAAATTTTTCAAACCAAAAATAAAAAACAAACAAATAGCTACTCTATATATCCTTCTCGGCTAAAACATTAGAATACATGGATTAATTAAGCAGATTTATTCAAGACTCCAAGCGGGGTCTCTTTACATTAGTTTGATCAATCTCTTCTGCATTGTGTATCATTCCAATTCCATTTTCGATTTTATTTTCATCTGGTTGGCTCTGAAATGCCCATCCAGGAAAATCTGATTCTGAAAAGAGAGAGATCGGTGTGGTTCTGTAGAATGCAAGTGGGACCTGCTTTATCCTTCTCCTTATCTGAAATATAATAAAAGTTAGTCCAAATACCATCTAATTCCATTTTTTCTTTCCTTTTTCAGGTGTCACATGTAACAAAGTTTAAAGAGTGAGGCTATGGTACTATGCATAGCACATATTAGTTCATACTATGGATCAATATCTTCGTTTTCAAAGTTCAAACAGTCGGTCTGAACCGTTCAACATGATTTCCATACGAAAATGTAGTTACAGACAGAATTTTACATTTTTAGATATTTTTTATTTTTTTTAGATATAGGTAGAAAATCACTACTTTTTTAGAATTCAAGTGATTTTCTACCTATCTAAAAATAACAGTAAAATTAAATCTCCAAGTACATTTTCGTATGAAGATCATTTTGAACAGTTCGGATCAGCTGTTAAGACTTAAAAATGGAGAAATTGATCCATAGTTTGGACCAACATGCCCTATGCATAGTACCATAGCCTCACTAAAGTTTAAATGCATGATACGTAGGCTAATATAATACCTCGTCTCTAAACACAGTAGCATAGGAGCCGGAACTAAAATCTGAAGATTTCATTTCTGTAGTCTTAGCTTTCACAGTTAAATCATTCTCAAGCGAAGCAACAAATCTGAGAAAAATTATCAAATCAGAAAGACGACAAAGGATAATAATAAATAATAGCTTTGACAAAGCAAAATGGTGTTACCGAGACACTGCTGGAGAATAATGGTGTCGGAGAGAATCAAGTTCCCATAGAGAGCTTCCTGCAAAATTAATACACCAAATGTCTTATGTTGATACCAGACGAGTCGAATTGGAGATGTTGGGTGCAAAAACAGAATTCTAATATCTAAGTTCACAGATGAACTTTATGTTGATGCATAGCACGGATTAGTCCGTACTATGGATCAATATCTGAGTTTTGAAAGTTCAAACAGTTGATCAGAACCGGTCAACATGATCTCTATATAAAATGTACTTGCGAACTAACTTTACATATCTAAGTCGAATTGGAGATGTTGGGTGCAAAAACAGAATTCTAATATCTAAGTTTACAGATGAACTTTATGTTGATGCATAGCACGGATTAGTCCGTACTATGGGTCAATATCTGAGTTCTCAAAGTTCAAACAGTTGATCCGAACTGGTCAACATGATCTCTATATGAAAATGTACTTGCAAACTAACTTTTACATATTTTAGAACTTTTTACTATTTTTTTCAGATAGGTAGAAAATCACCACTTTTGAATGGTCTAAAATCTTTAGATCAAGTGATTGTCTACCTATGTATAAAAAAAGAAAAAAATTTGTAAAATATGTAAAATGTGATCTACAAATACATTTTCATATGGAGATCATGTTGAACGGTTCAGATGAACTGTTTGGACTTTGAAAATGTAACTATTAATCCATAGTACGGGCCAATATGCACTATGCATAGTACCATAGCCTCACTCAAGGAAGAGAAACAAATCTTCCACAAAGGCAATAGAAGACTTACGCATGGCATTAGACTTGACAGGATCTGTTTCGTCATTGTTGAATGGGTCAATGCCAGGCCTTTTCTTATGCTTTCTGGGCTTACAGTCGGTCTCCTTCGCATCATCAATAGATTCATTTACTTCACCAGAATCAGCATCTTTCTTCTCTTCCTCGGCCTCCTGGAATATAAATAGTAAGCTATTAAACCATAATTCTCAGATATAAAATTCAAGGAATAGCTCACTATACACAAACCACTCATGGTATAGATCATGATTGGTTAAAGACTTGAAGATATAAAAAATTGAGGTGGGCTACGAGCCTACGATGCTTTGGGAAGTAAAGCCCTATTTTACTTCAAGCCCATATCTTCGTTTTGAAAGTTCAAATAGTCGATCTGAATTGTCCAATATCTCCATTTAAAATGTGCTCGGAGACCAAATTTTACTTTTTTTGGAAAAAAATTACTATTTTTAGAATTTTTGAAAATCACTGTGACCATAAAAAAAACGGTGATTTTCAAAAATACTAAAACAATAGTAAACAATTTCCAAAAACAATATAAAATCTGGTCTCCAAGCACATTTTAATATGGAGATCATGTTGAACGGTTCGGATCAACTGTTAGGAATTTGAAATTGCGCAATATGGACGGGAAGCAAAACATGGACTTTACTTCCCAAAGCACAGTAGCCCACCTCTAGAAACTTTGGATTATTGTTTATTGCCAGTAAAATTACATACGGAGAAAACACATGAACTGGGAAGGCTTCGATCTGGTAAAGTGACTCGTACTGATGCAAAGTTGAAGTAAAAAGGGGGATTAATATGTGAAAAATCAGGACAATAATTTCTTCCCATCTCGTTAGCATTGGGTTTAATTGAGGCTTTGTAAATGCATTCAATAGACAACAGTTTAGTTAAGGTTTTACTACTACGGTGTCTGTGTCCATGTAAGTATGATAATAGATAGATATATAGATAGTAAGAGAGAGAGAGAGAGACCCAGTGAAACAAGGAAATTTATCGAGGGATGCCGACGCAAGAGATTATGAGTCAGTGCAATAATGATAAGTGCTCCAGATGGCGGTACAGAGAGTGCTAATCTACTCAACTTCTTTGCAAATGAAGCTGCTAGATATGCCGGCAGATACGATGATTTTAAGCATGAATCAAGTAGCTGAAAAGAACATAAAATATTCTCACATTAGCATTGATTGCCATACTACATTACAGTAATTTGAGGGCGATGGATACATGATTTGGTTCATCAATTTATCAAAATTTATTCAAGTTTTCAATATAAAAGGTCCAGATTTCACACAAGATATCCACATGCCTCCATTTTCATGCCTTCCCACTATTCAAATTATTTATAACAAAAAATTCTAAAACTCAAATAAGGAAATTATCACATCGGTGCATTTTTGCAAGCTTTTGATGCCAATCAAATTATCAAAATAAAGTCGAAATGTCATCATTTTTTGTGCGCATAGAGCAAATGATACAGATCATATCTAACAATTTTATTCTGATATTTGAGTTTCAAATTGAGCATTAAAGTTTTAAAAATGACAGCAATAGTGGAGGCACCAAAAATGGAGGCATTTAAACCAACTCTTTATTCAAAAAGGTTAAAATTTCAAATGCTAAGATCTGTAAATTAAATAACCACTAAAGTCCCCCCCCCCCACCCCACCTCACCCAAACCCAAAAAAAAAAATCACTGCAAATTTCAAATGCTAAGATCTGTAAAACCTTTCCTCAAAAAAGGATCTGTAAAACCAAATAACCATAAAATCCCTACCCCACAAACCAACTTTAAAAACTACTCAATATCTTATAATATCAAGTTCCCGTATCCAAATTGCACCAGAAATGTCACAATCAAACAATAGCTATTTCTTCTAGCACTAACACTACTTACTTGAAAGAATATAGCACGATGCTTGGCCAAAAAGACAGATGGTGTCAGTAAAGCATAAAGCTTTTCATAAAACTTGGGATACTCCAAACCATGTTGTGTCATGAGAATAAAGAGGCCACTAAGTGCCATCACACTAATCACTCCGCCAATATCATATGATCTGGTTAAGAAGTCACTTTAATTAAACACAACAATGTCAGTGTAAAATAAAGAAAATTAAGTAACTTTTAAGGAAAAAATAAAAGAGAAAGATGTCTCACCATAAAATAGCAGGATTTGACATGAACGGAATCACGTTTTGATAAAGTGTTGCAAGGACCTGAGTGTTAAGTTGATGCGTATCAGTCATGTTACAAAAGTTAACTAGAAAATAATACAATAGGGTTCCTTTCCGCAAAACGCTCCCAAAGTTCACTATATTTGCAAATAAGACTCCCCTCAACAGAACAACAAATTTTAATTTTTGAGGATTTCGTGATAAAAGCCAAAAGTAAAAAAAAGGTCAATTCAATCTGCATTTCCAAAAGTGCCACTTAGCTTTTCTTATTAACTGAATTGACCCGATAAAACCAATTCATGTTACTAAAATTTAAAACCCATTTAATAGGGTACACCTTCAGCATTCTGAGCATAAAATGGCGTGAATATTAAAATATTTAGGACAACTGTTGCAAATAAAAAATATATATATCTCATATGAAGGATAAAGTGATACCTCCTTGTACAAGTCAAGTGGAAGTGATACTTTGAGGAAAGATAGCCAGGCTTTTGTGAATTTTAACTTCAGTTTTTTTGTGATGACACTTGTAGAAGGCTGTCAATGGAGAATTTGAGAATTAAACTTATTATAACCACAGATAAAAATAAAGCTTTTCATGAATAGAAACTAAACCTTGGTAGACGTCTTTGTCTCCTTTGAAGAAATTCCTGAAACCAGCAAAGAATCATTTATTAAGAATAGACCGTGTTAGAGTTGCTTTAGGTTAGAAATCATATTAATCATCTGAAATGATTTATACAAAATAATTTACTAAATATCAATAAAATAAAATCACCGTTTTCCGCTCCACATCTCATAGTTAGGTTCAGGGCCAAGATCTAGAGGAGGTAAACTAGACAAAACACTGTATGCATTGCGAATGGCAATTTCATTTCTGTAAGACAAACAAAAAAGAGAAAGGTAAATTATCCAATTAAGGAGATCATTTAAATAGAAAAAACCTCAATAAAAAAAATGTACACCTGAATTTCAGCTGTTCTTCGCTGTCTGAAGTTGGCATTTTAGTCACTGTGTTAAAGAAGAACAAAAACAATCAGTACATGCAAATAAAGAACAGGAAAGTAAATAGTATTTAACCAGAATAGATAGCAAATCACCTGTTTCTTCAATCAGTACATGCAAATAAAGAACAGGAAAGTAAATAGTATTTAACCAGAATAGATAGCAAATCACCTGTTTCTTTTGTGTCAATAGACTTCACAATTTTCTCCATGCTTGTATAGGTGAAATAACTACAAAAGATATTATTACATAAAAAAAAACAGTTAGAATAAAATACACCATAAACTTATGTGGTTTACCCAAACAATTCTTATATTGAACTAACATTTTGTAAGGAACAAAAAAGAACTACGATAGATGTGCTACATTTTAGTATATGACCCTTGTTATATTAACATTCTGTATAATATTTCCCATACAGTTGCTTTATAAGTTCTACTCCTGCAATTAGCTTCAAAAGAGTTTAATGCTTTATAAAAGTTGCACGAATTGATAAATAGCAATCATATCACATCGAGAACAGATTAACAACTTACCGAACATCAGCATACTTGAAAATTTTTGACTGAAGCAAATTTAGTAAGTCGTCTATGGGAGATGCAGAATGGATCTGCATGAACAGCCTTCAATGATTAGCAAAATTCATCCTAGTAACTAACGTGTGAGTAGCCTCTGCAGTACCTACTGTGCAGAATAACTCATAGTCGAGCCAAAATCATTTCGGGCCAATTTGGGTAATAGGGTCCACTTTAAGATTTGTGCCATGTTAAAACGGAACGACTCATTCTACACGGTAGGGCACCGCACTGGATCTGAATCCAGTATCTAACCACCTAGACTACCAGGACACTTAGCAGTGCCTCGGCTTAATCAGAACCTTTACTGACAAGGATTAAGCTAGTTACTACTTACAACTTAAATCACTAACCATTGAAGTAATGCATACCTAAACTACATAAAAGCTTCATTTTAAAGGGGGAAATTTCATGCATACCACTCAAAAACTATGAATTTACATATTTTCCACTCCAAATTCTATCATTACATGTTTACCATCCTAAATTCTAATAACTCACATATTTAACCAACATAATTTAAATATATATCACATATACCCAAAGCTCAATTTATTTACATATTTGGAGGGGGGAATACGTATTTCATAATTTTTGTGTGGTATGTATGATATTAAACTTAAAAGAAATCATCGGGGGGGGGGGGGGGGGGGGGGTTGCTGTTTATGCTGAGGAATTATGGAGTACGAGTGTAATGGGACTTTGATTTACTAATAAATTTATTGGCAGCTCCTGTCAACATTTAAAAAAAAAAACAGAGAGAGAGACTTGCAATGCTTTTTATGAGGTTCTGATAAAAGTCGTACTGAAAACTTCCATTCTTCCCTAGCTTGATAATATCCATAAACGCATCCAAAACAACTTCCTAAAAACAAAAGATTAACAATTATTATAATTTCATCAATTTTCTATATATCAACCGAGTTAATGAAAACTTTTCACCTTGAGTGTTTCATCGGTCTCAGATGACACTGCCACCTCAACAAGTGACCTCATAAACTCATTAAATCGCTCCTTTAGCCATGATTTAAACACAGTTTCCGGATCCTGGTCGTCTCCAGTTGATTTCATCTCGGAGAGAAGCGGCACAAAGAACGACTGGAGAAATATCATTGCCTCCACAGCGAATTCAAGGGAGTGTGGCGAAGGTGAGATGAAGGGGAGGAGGTCAGGGAGATTGTTGAGGTGGGCCCGGGAGGATAGGAGATCATTTCCCAACTTCCGTACTTCGTCTAGCGTCTGGGGCTTGTTATTCCCTTTTTCATTGCTTTTTTGGGGATTTTGTGGAGGATTTTTCCTTTCTCGGTTTCTTTGAGGGAAGAGAAGCCATGGTCGGGAGGGGGGGGGGGAGAGACGGATAGTGGCGGCGTAGCGGGAAGAGAGGAGGGGTTTCTATTGAGGTTTTGTTTAGAGATTTTAACAGAGTTGTTTTTCGCTCCATGCAGTGCATGGACTTTAGAATCAAAAGAGCTCTGCATTCGATTCGTGCACTGCATGAAGTCAAAACTACTCTGTTAAAAATGTGTACCCAGGTTTTGTTTCAGACTTTCAGCCGAGGGAGCAGGGCGGTCCAATGGCCATCGGACCAAAACCTTCCAATATAGTTAATATCCATACGATGTGTTGTGCAAACAATTTAAGATTAATGTTGACCAAATCCGCACGAACTTAACAAGGATCGGACGGTTATGATCGGGTGTCGTACCGAATTTAGTCTGATTCCAATCGAACCGTCCTCCACTTCTTTTCCACTCCTGCAGGGGACTGGATTTGGGCCGAGTTTTCAAATACGGGCTTCAATATATATCCAAAACTAAACACTTAATTTTGGGGCAGTTTTTTTTTTTTTTTTTTTAGAAAAATCCGTAGACCGGGGCTGTTCAGTGACCCAACTAGGATTAAATTTTAATTTACGCTACGAACTTATATTCGGTTGTCTTAATCCGTAGGTAAAGCTAAGGATGCTTAATTCAAGCATAAAGGTGATCTTAATTTTCGTTAAGTAACCGATTCTCGACAGAATTAAACGACTAATAAAGTTAAAGTAGATAAAAGAAAGTTTAAGGAGACTTAATCCTATGTTACCGGACAACTATGAATTAGATGGACAAAAGAGACACTGCCTGATAATTAATTACTGTATATGACCAATTAATTATAATTTTATGGACAATATGATATTTATGATTTATTTTAGTATACATAAATATATGTAGTTTAAATAGGAATCTTTTTAAGGTATTTGAGAATAAAATACGTACATTTTAATCTAAAAAAGGATAATCCATAAATATAAGCATCTGAATTAAGGATCTTTTAGTTAGCTTGAAAAAATATGCATCATCTTATTTTTGTACTTTTTTATCAAATAAAAGGTTTTAAAAATCATCATCTTTTTGTAGAAAAAAACATAACTTAATCTCTGCTCTTCGTTATATACATTTGTGAAGCATTTACAATACAAAAAAAATCAATCAATTTACAAAGCTAAAAAATTCTCTAGCCATTAAATTAAGAAGCAATTATACCTTTGATAAAAAAAACAAATAACACTTTGAAAAAGATCAGTAAGTCTATTCATAGAATTTTGGAACTTTAAAAGACCCCATTTTCCACCTAAAGAGAAAAAATAATAGAATAATTGTTCTTTACGACGTGAGTTGTAGTGCAAAAACAAATCAGGCAAATTCACAAAACCTATAACATTTTACTAAATGGTTACAGGAGCTGCAAGGTTGAAGTAAGAAAAAATTGTCAATTATTAATATTAAACTATAGTATTAAGTGACTAGATTAAGAAATGCGGATATTAATAAAATTGGTGAGTTTAGATGAAATAAATAAAAATAGCTAATTTTAAAATTTAATGAAAAATATTTAAGTTAGGAAAATATGATTGGAGATCAAATTTTATTTTTTGGTAATTTTTTACTATTTTTTAAGATAGGTACAAAATCATATTTTTAGGAATTGTGGCCCATCTAAACAATGATTTGTACATATTTTAAAAATTAGTAAAAATTCCAAAAAATATATTTTGTCTCCAATCATATTTAACGTGGATATCATATTGAACTATTCGGATGTCTGTTTGAACTTTGAAATTGAAGATAAAGATGTTGGAGTGCGATTGGAGCATGAAGCAATGGGCATTTGAGCCTCCTCTCTCTCCTCTCTCTCTCTCTCTCTCTCTCTCTCTCTAT
>JAJGRW010004496.1:0-14549 GCA_025461045.1 Carex parvula | reverse complement strand
ACGGTGGGTCTCACTCAGCATGCGGAACCTGATGAACGGGTTGTCGTTCCGCGAGTACTTGAGCTCCAGAGAGGAAAGAAACTCCATGGTGAGCTTCTTGTAACCCCTCTGGGCGATCATCCAGAAAGCTGGAGTGATCCCGATCCGGGTGGTGATGCGGCGGAACTCATCCTCCAGTCCCAGCGTCTGAAGAGCAGAGAAATCAACAATCCTCGTGTTGTTGATCTTCTTCTTCAGCAGATTTTCGAAGTTCTTGAGCTGCCGACGGGTCGAAATGAGGAAGTACTGCTCGGTGTATGCGTCGGCACGCTGGGTGGCATCAGAAAGGGCCGTATCGGTGCCCATGGAGTCAGAGGCGTGGTCAGAGCTGGGGTCGGAGCTGTGATCGGAGCCGGGAACGGAGCCCTGGGCGGAGGCCTGGTCAGAGGCCTCGTCAGAGCCCTGGTCCTGGTCTCCAGATGGATGGTAGGATGGGCTCTCCTGTGGGCTCCGATAGCCTGACGGATGCCCACTGGAGGTGGTCTCTCCCTCATAGTATAGGGGCTCGAGAGCGTCCCGAAGGGAAGTACTCTGTCGAGACCCAGACCTGGCTACACTCTCCCGGGAGTGGCGAGGATGCTCTCGAGCCACTCCGAGACGCACTCCGAGTGGGAGTGATGAGAGACGTAGTTCAGCAGCAGGTGGGTACCGTCGGCTGTCGTGGCCCAGTGGCGGAAGGAATGAGGTGTCGTCAGAGGGCTTGCGGCGGAGTGAGAGGGAATGGTCGACTCATCTCTCTCAGACGTTTGTGGCGTTTGGGTGGTAAGGGTCCGACTGGGTAGGTACGGCCTGGTCTGACCTAGATGGTACGGCCTGGCCTTACCTAGGTAGGTACGTGCCTAGCAGCACAGGCTGGTACGGGGCCGTACCTAACTTAGGGTTTTGGTGTTGGCTGGTAAGGGCCGCACCAACTGGTACCAGTGACAGAAATGGAATTTTGCAACCATTAACTCCTAAACCAGTACAGGGTGATTACAAATTACAAGGCTGGTCTGGTTAGGGTGTATTGGTACAAACTGGTACCAAATGGTGTCAGTTCAGAGAGACTGGTACGGCCGTACCTACTTGGTACGGATGGGCCGTACCAAGCTAGGGTTTGACAGGTCAGGGGTGGAACCGAGAGAAGAAGAGAGGGAAAAGGAAGAAAATGGAGAAAAAACAAAAGACAATGGAAGAAGAGGAACTTAACCGAGAGCAAGTAGGTGCGGGTCGGACCGAAGAGGCGTGCGGGTCGGACTGAAGAGGGTCGGACCAGAGGAGTGCTGGTGGTGCGCCGGTGCGCAGGTGCTCCTTGTGCTCGGTTAGGGTGGAAGGAAGAATGAGTGGAGAGGGAGAGAAAATGGAGAAGGAGAGAAGAGATGAGGGGGTGCGGCTGGGAGAAAATGGGAAGGGGTGCGGGTACGGGGGGGGGTTTAAAAAAGAAAAAGGCGGCAGTTAATGCGTCGGTTCGCGTCTCTGACCTAGGTACGGCCTGGCCGTACCGAATTGGTACGGGCCGTACCAACCTTTCAATTTTCAGGCCGTACCAATGTGGTATGGCCTAGCCGCACCAACCTCAAATTGTCGTGGTTTCTCTTTTTCTTGACTTCTCAAGCCGCTCGTGATACAATGCAGGAGAATGAATGCATGTCTATCTGTTCCTAAGATGCAAAACAGGTAAAAATGGCTTGGGCTGCCTCCCAAGGAGCGCTCGTTTTAGGTCTCGAGCTCGACCTTCTCTCTTCAGGCTTTGGTTGGAGATGGATCGGAGAGATCCAAGCTCACTCGCATTTCTTGGGGATGATCAGCAATGTAGTGCTTGAGACGCTGACCATTGACTCTGAAAGTCTGCCCCTCCTTATTTTCCAACTCCACAGTGCCAAATGGGAACACTGCCCGCACTCGGAATGGACCGGACCACCTGGACTTCAGCTTCCCTGGAAAGAGCCTAAGTCGAGAATTGAACAAGAGGACCAGGTCTCCCTCATGGAACTCACGAGGCATGATGCGTTTGTCGTGAACCTGTTTTGTCCTTTCCTTGTAGATTCTCGCGTTCTCGTAGGCATTGAGACGCATCTCCTCTAACTCATGCAAGTCAAGGATGCGTTTCTCTCCAGCTGAGAGCAAGTCCATGTTGATGGCCCGTGTGGCCCAGTATGCCTTGTGCTCAAGCTCTACGGGCAAGTGGCAGGACTTTCCGTACACCAATTTGAAAGGGCTCATCCCAATCGGAGTTTTGAAGGCTGTACGGTATGCCCAAAGTGCGTCACTCAGCTTGAGCGACCAATCCTTTCTCGTTCTAGCCACGGTCTTTTCCAGGATAGACTTGATCTCTCTGTTGGAAATCTCGGCTTGACCGTTGGCTTGAGGATGGTAGGATGTGGTCACCTTGTGAGTGACTCCATGGCGACTTAGGAGATTGTCGAACTGGCGGTTGATGAAGTGTTTGCCACCATCACTGATGACGGCTCTCGGAACTCCAAAGCGAGGGAAAATGATGTCAGTGAACAGTCGTTTCACGGCATTGGAGTCCGCATTCTTGCAAGCCACTGCCTCCACCCACTTGGAGACGTAGTCAACTGCCACCAGGATGTACTCGTTCCCACAAGAAGGTGGAAACGGTCCCATGAAGTCAATGCCCCAGACATCAAAGATGTCTACCTCTAGAATAGAGTGGAGAGGCATCTCATTCCTCTTGGAGATGTTCCCGGTGCGCTGACACTTGTCACAAGCTGCGACGAAGGTCCTAGCATCTCTGAAAAGTGAAGGCCAGAAGAAGCCGGATTGCAGGACCTTTGAAGCAGTCTTGGAGAATGAAGCGTGTCCTCCGTAGGCTGAGGAGTGGCAGTGCTCAAGAATGGAGCGCGTCTCGTCGTATGGCACGCAACGTCTGTAGATGCCATCAACGCCAATCTTGAAGAGGTAGGGGTCGTCCCAGAAGTAGAACTTGGCGTCCGATCGAAGCTTCTTCTTCTGCTGGTATGACATGGTAGGAGGAAGTACTCCTGAGGCGAGAAAGTTCGCAATGTCTGCATACCAGGGCGCCGACTTGGTGTTCACTCGGTCAGTTGCATGGAACGTCCGATCTTGCACAGCATGAGTCGCGTGCATCGGTGTACCAACCGAGTGGATCTCCTCCATGGCAGAAATCGAATGGAATTGGTCATCAGGGAATGAGTCATCAATTGGCAGGCTACAAGAGCCCTCATCTTCCCAGCGAAGCCGGGACAGATGGTCAGCCACGGTGTTTTCGACTCCTTTCTTATCCCTGATTTCGATATCAAACTCCTGCAGGAGGAGGATCCACCTAATCAGGCGAGGTTTGGCATCCTGCTTGCTCAACAGATACTTGAGTGCAGCGTGGTCAGTGTAGATCACTATCTTGGAGCCAACCAGATAGGATCTAAACTTGTCGAGAGCGAACACAACAGCCAAAAGCTCCTTTTCGGTTGTTGTGTAGTTCATCTGGGCAGGGTCTAGCACCTTGCTAGCGTAGTAGATAGCACATGGCTTGTTCTCCTTCCGCTGCCCAAGAACCGCTCCCACAGCGTAATCACTCGCATCGCACATCAACTCAAATGGCAAGGTCCAGTCTGGAGGCTGCAGGATGGGTGCTGAGACAAGGGCTTCTTTCAATCGGCAAAACGAATCGACACACTCCTGCGTGAAGATGAAATCAGAGTCCTTGATGAGCAGGTTGGTCAATGGTTTCGCGATTTTCGAGAAGTCCTTGATGAATCGGCGGTAGAAGCCAGCGTGTCCCAGAAAGCTCCGCACAGCTTTGACATTTGTTGGGATCTCCAGCTTCTCGATCACCTCCACCTTAGCTTTGTCAACCTCAATTCCTTTTGAGGTCACCACATGTCCAAGGACAACTCCTTCTTGGACCATGAAGTGACACTTCTCCCAGTTGAGGATCAGGTTGACTTCTTCGCACTTCTCCAGAATTTTGCAGAGGTTGGCTAGACATGAGTCAAAGCTGGTCCCATAGACAGAGAAGTCGTCCATGAAGACCTCAACCTCTTTCTCAATGAAATCTGAGAAGATAGCCATCATGGCTCTTTGGAAGGTGGCAGGTGCATTGCAAAGACCGAATGGCATCCTACGGTATGCGAATGTACCGTAGGGACATGTGAAGGTGGTCTTGTCTTGGTCGTTCGGGTGAATAGGGATCTGAAAGAATCCTGAGTACCCGTCGAGGTAGCAAAAATGAGAATGAGTTGCCAGCCTTTCAAGGAGTTGGTCGACAAACGGCAGTGGGAAGTGATCTTTGCGCGTGGCATTGTTGAGCTTCCTGTAGTCAATACACATGCGGTACCCAGATACCACACGAGTAGGGACCAGCTCATCTTTTTCATTCCTCACCACTGTCGTGCCTCCCTTCTTGGGCACAACGTGAACGGGACTCACCCACTTGCTGTCAGAGATGGGGTAGATGATGCCTGCATCCAAGAGTTTGAGAATTTCCTTTTTCACCACCTCTTTCAGGTTGGGGTTGAGTCGCCGCTGGTGCTCCACAGACGGCTTGTGATCATCCTCGAGAAGAATCCGGTGTGAGCAGATGGCTGGGTTGATCCCTTTCAAGTCCTTGATCGAGTACCCAATCGCGCCCTTGTGAAATCTCAGCTTCTCCAGAAGTTTGGCGGTTTGATCGGGATTTAGACTCGCATTGACGATCACAGGACAAGACTTTTCCGGATCGAGGAACTCGTATCGGAGATTGGTCGGAAGAGGTTTGAGTTCGGGAGTCGGACGCTCAGGCTGATCCTTGACACGAGTCGTATCTGGGTGATCTGACTCGTGTGCTGTCGAGATGTTGGCCTTGGCAGGCTCCGCTCCACTCCTCGTCTCAGAGTGTGATGTCTGATCCTCCAGATCCTCAGGAATCGCATCTGCTGCACAAATTGACTCGCTCGCCTCGCTTGGCAACTTTGAGAGGAATTCAGCGTCTTGGCGCAGCGAGTTGTTGACTTGTTCAAGAAAGTAGTCCTCGACCAGATCAGCCAAGTACTCCTCTGTCCTGTCAACTCGGAAACACGTCTCGGATCGTGACGGATATCTCATGGCGCGGTCGATTTGGAATTTCACTTTCTCCCCTCCAAAGTTCAAAGTCAGGATGCCCTGCTTCACGTCAATTATCGCGCCAGCTGTACTCAGAAAAGGTCGTCCCAAGATGATTGGGACTTCCTTATCTTCTTCCATCTCCATGACGACGAAATCGACGGGCACGAAGAACTTCCCGACTTGAACTGGCAGATCCTCCACCACACCAAGTGGAAGTCGGACCGAAGAATCCGCCAACTGCAATGTCATCCTCGTGGGCTTGAGCTCCCCCACTCCTATGCGATCATAGATGGTGCGTGGCATGAGACTCACGCTCGCTCCTAGATCACACAGGGCTTTCTTAATCGTCGCCTTCCCAATGGTGCACGGGATGGAAAACTTTCCAGGATCGTCCAATTTGGGAGGTAGCTCACTTTTCAGAATTGCGCTGCACTGCTCCGTCAGCTTGACTGTCGCGTGCCCCTCTAAGCTTCTCTTGTTGGAAAGAATGTCCTTCAGAAACTTGGCATAGGTGGGCATTTGGGTCAGAGCATCGGTGAAAGGAATGGTGATCTGCAGCTGCTTGATGACGTTTGCGAAGTTGGCGAATTGCTCGTTCAGTCTCGTCTCAGCCAATCTTTGGGGGAATGGAACAGGTGGCCGGTATGGAGGTGGTTTCTCGGCCCCTTTCTTCTTCTGACCACCTGACGCTTTGGATGGAGGTTGTGCAGGTCTTGCCGAGCTGGTGCAGTCTGCACTCGCGTGAGGTTGGGTGACCTCAGCTCGTTCTGGATGAACCTCTTTCGATGAAATCGACACAGGGGTCAGGATCGCGTCAGGTGTCGCATCAAGGATCGGATCAATTGTGCCCTCGCTTGGCATCGGTGGCTCGTCGTATTGGGTCCCGCTTCTCAGAGTGATCGCCTTAGCCTCTTCTCTTGGATTGGGTTCGGGTTGAGACGGAAGCTTCCCGGGTTGAGAGTGGCTTGAGGTGACCATCTGGCTCAGCTGCTCCAGCAACTTGCTTTGGGCAGCCATTTGAGTGCTCATGCTCTGCATCTGCTCCCACATCATCTGATTCATCTTGCCCTGCTCGTGAGTGAAGTTGTTCACTTCGGTAGGCGCAAATGACTTTGAGTGGTCAAAGGGAGCTGCTCGGTTGCCTTGATTAGGAAAGGAAGCGTTCTGGTAGAAGTTCCTGTTGCCATTGTTGCTGTTGCTGCTGCTCGAAGCTTGGGCTCTCCAATCGTTGTTGCTTTGAGGAGGGTAGTTTCCATTGTTGTTCGTCCGATTGTTCCAGTTGTTGTTGTTGTACTGCGGCCTCTGGAAGCTGTTGTTGTGAAAGGGCGGTCTGAACGAGGAGTTGTTGAAAGGCGCAGGGTTGTTCTGGTTCGGCCTCCAGTGCTGCTGCTCAACCGGATCCTTGGAGTAGGACCGGCTGAAGGGAGGTCGTGGGAAGAAGGAAGGCTCGTTGTTCAGAGAGTTGACCTGCTCACTCTCCTCGTCTTGTTGCACCAGCGGGCATTGCTCGTATGCGTGCCTCTCGTCTCCGCACATGACGCAGACTTGAGGTTGCTGTTCGACTGCCTTGACACTGAGCTTGTCCATCGCCCGCTGCATGGCGTCCATCTTGGCGGTGAGAGCTGTGATGTGATCGAGCTCGTACTTGCCTCCTCCTTGGCTACCTCCTTGGCCTCCTCGTGGGCGTGACGTGTCGCGGCCGGACCACTGCTGGTTCTGTGCCATGTCGTCTATCAAGCTCATAGCCTCTAAAGGCTCCCTTGACATCAACGCGCCTCCCGCAACAGCGTCCACGTAAGCACGAGTGCTCTCATTCAGGCCGTCGTAAAACGTTTGAATTAAAAGCCAATCGGGTAAACCGTGGTGGGGACAGGAGTACTGCAATTCTCTAAACCTTTCCCACGCTTCATTCAGGGGTTCATCAAAAATCTGCCTAAAACTGGTCAGGTCTTGTCTTACCTTGGCTGTCCTCTTGTGAGGGAAAAATCTGGTCAAAAACAATTTGGACAAATCCCTCCAAGTCCTAACAGAGTCCCTAGGTAAAGATCCCAACCATTTTTTGGCCTTATCCCTAAGCGTGAAAGGAAATAAAGCAAGCTTTGTGTAATCAGCATTCTCACCGTTGGTCTTGATGGTCGTGATGCACTCGAGGAAGGTCTGGAGATGAGCGTGCGGGTCCTCGTGGTCAAGTCCGTGAAAGCTGTTCTGCTGCACCATGTTGACAACCCCCGGATTGAAGTTCGGTTGCTGTCCTGGAATGTGTGGCAGTCGAATCGCACCTCGCGCATCTCCAGCTCTCGGCACGTTGTATTCTCGCAGCGTCCGAGGCATGAAACCATCAGCTTCGTCGTCAGTCATGCGGCCTTCTTCTTCTTCGCGCCTTTGTCGATCTCTCTCCCTGGCCTCTGCCTCCATTCTGAGTCGGGCTTCGTGGTCTGCCTCAGCCATCTCTTCAGGTACGGGTGTCTTGGTACGGGTCGGACCAGTCTTGGTACGGGTCGGACCAGATTCGGTACGGGTCGTACCAGATTGGTGCGGCCTGGCCGTGCCTGAATTTGTACGGGCCGTACCAGGGGGTGGCTGAGCAGTCTCGGCTGAGTCTGGAGGAGTTTGGTCGAACAGGGGCCCCTTGCTTCTCAGATTATATTTTAGCCTGTATTTTCCTGCAGGGGGAGGTTCAAAAGCCAGTTTTTAGTTATTTTGAATAAGAAAAAGCAAGAAAGATACAAGATAAAATCTAGATTAACTAAGTAAGGTAAAATCTAACTAGGCAATTGGTTACCGTTCCCCGGCAACGGCGCCAAAAACTTGTTATGCACAGAACGCAACGCAAGTTTCGGTACGCTTGAGAGCGTACCTTTTAAAACCACGTTTACACTCCACGAGTAAGGGATGCAAGTGCACAACCCCTATCGTGTAGTATATTCGGGTATCGATCCACAGGAACGGTTAATTGCGAGGTTAGATTCTATCAAACTTAATCAAAAACTAGAAGTGGAAAAGGTTTGGTTTGGTATTTAATTTCCTAAAGGGTCAAGTCAAACAATTCAAGAAGATGTAATAAAATGCTAGAAGAAATGTAAATTGTGTTTTGATTATGGATAAAAGGCGTTTCCAGGGTTTCAGACTTCATCTCTGATCTGCCTCTAGTGGTACGGCCCGTACCTAAGTGGTACGGCTAGGCCGTACTTCACTTGGTAAGGCAAGGCCGTACCACCCTGGTAAGACCCGTACTGGCATCCCAGAACAGAGCTTACCAGTTCGAGTGAATGCATTTCTTTGCTGGTACCTTGTGCTAAACTCTTTAGAAAGGTTCAATAGACCATACCTAAGGTTCCTAACCCTCAACCATCGTTTGTTGGATCAAGATCTAGGTTGGAATGCAATTGATTGCCTTTTAGGGTTTCTACACCCTAGCTGGTTGATTGGAGGTCTAAGGCACCCTCTAATCTGTCGATTAGAGGAGAATTCAACCTTTCGGCTTCAATTCGAACTATTCTACCCTAAGCATTTGATTTGGATGAAAGATTGAGATGATCACATGACCTTGATAGGTTCGATCTAAACCTAGAGGCACATCATACAACAATCACAGCAAGCAAAGCAAAAGATATCAAAGAAGATCACAATCAATCAAACTAAAGAGTTCATACAAGATACAAGTCAAAGAAAGTCAAAACAAATCAAGAATCAATCTCTAACCCTAGAAACTAAAAGAACTACTCACAGCACATAATCAGATCTAAAAATACAATAAAAGGGAGAGAGATAGCCATGGATCGAAGGGATCGAGAGGAGGAAGCTAGATCCGTCGAGTTTCGCCTCTTTCCTCTTCCTTCCTTCTTGCTCTCAGCTCCTTAGCTCTCTTTCTCTCTCTTACTGTGCTCTCAAATGGATCTGGAATGGAATAGATGCTGAAATTGGAGAGTTCCCCGCTTTAAATAGCCTCTGCCCAAATTTGAATCTGTCAGGCCGCCTTCATGTACGGCCCGTACCAATTTGGTACGGCCTGGCCGTACCAGGCGTGAAGAGCTGAAAAATGGCCAAGTATGGTAAGACCCGTACCAAACCTGGTAAGGGCCGTACCTCAACATCCAAATGGCTAAGTCTGGTAAGACCCGTACCAAGCCTGGTAAGGGCCGTACCTCATCATCTGAATCGCCGTTTCTTCGTGTGTTTTGCTCCAAACCTGCAGAAAACAAACAAACACTCAGCAGTACCAAATTCTAAACATATATCGATGAAATGCACATGATTCTGGTGAATTAAGGCACGAATCTGGTACTAAAACAGGCCTAAAATAGACTAAATATGCGAGGTATCACATTTATCTATATATTCCCTCCTACCTCCTTTGTAACTATTCATTCAAAAGAAATAGAAAAAGGTGTGTGTGAGTGTGGAGGACATAGGCACCAAGTTGGTGCCGAACCTCGTTAAATACTGTGTTCTTCTCTTTCTCTGTTTGTGTGTATGTTTACTCGTGTACGGACCGTATCCAGTGATACACGGTCCGTATAAGAATTCCGCAGGTTGATTTTTACATGGTATCAGAGCGGGTCTAGATCTAAAGACCAGCAATGGAAGACATCTCTAAGACAGGAGGTAGGAAGGACCAAGACCACAATGCAGACATGGCACTTCTTCAAGCGCTGAAGGAACTTCTCACCACCCAGAAGGAGATGAGGCAGAAAGTGATGTGCGGCAGCGACAACACCTTCAACCCTGCAGTCATGGCGATGAAGGGTGCGGACCGTGCAGGTCAGTACACGGACCGTGCAGGTAGGTATACGGACCGTGCACCAGAGGTATCACTTTCTCTTAAATCTGGAACAAAACAGGAAAAATGGTGTACTCACTGCAACAATCTGAGGCACACCAGAGAAACATGTTTCCAACTGCATGGGTACCCAGATTGGTGGCAGGACTTGAAAGAGAAAAAGGCAGCAGGGAACAAGAAAGGACAGGTTCACTTGGCAGGACGCACGAACCTTGCAAATGGGCATACGGACCGTGCAGAAGCCGGTACAGGTCAAGCAACTCTGACACTCGCAACTCATGTCGAAGGTACAGAAAGTTCGACTGACAAAGGTAAAGTCTTTATTACACAGAATTTAGACAAATGGGTGATAGATTCTGGGGCAACCGACCACATGACTTATGAAAAGTCAGATCTTGATAGAATTGGGGAATCTAACCGGAAAGATATCGTGAATGCAAACGGAGTTCCCTCACCGGTTATAGGATCAGGAACTGTAAATGTGTCTGAATCTTTGTGTTTGAAAGACACTCTACTCGTACCATCTTTGACCACAAAGCTTATATCACTGGGCCGATTAGCTAAAGACCTAAATTGTGCAGTTTTAATGTATCCAAATTTTTGTATTGTTCAGGACATCCTAACGAAGGAGATACTTGGGCGTGGTATTAAGCGCAATGGACTGTATCACCTCGAAGACTTGAGTACTGGTTCTACGTGTCTCGCGAATAGAAGCACTCAAGGAGACAATATTTTGTTGTGGCATAAGAGGTTAGGACACCCGTCTGTTGGGTATATGAAAAAGAGCTTTCCTTATTTATGGGTTGGTGTATCAAACTTTGAAATTCAATGTGAAACTTGTATTCGAAGTAAAAGTCACAGAACTTCTTATCCTAGTGTTTATTATAAAGATTTGGAATTTGTTGATTTGGTTCATTCTGATGTGTGGGGTCCTGCCCCAGTTAATTCTGTAGACGGAGAAATGTGGTTTGTTCTTTTCACTGATGATAATACTAGAATGACATGGTTATATCTCTTGAAACATAAAAGTGAAGTTGCAAACTGTTTTGTGGAGTTTTCAAACCTAATTCAGAGACAATTTGGAAAGACGATTAAAATTCTTAGGAGTGACAATGGGGGGGAGTATGTAAATACCTTCTTGGGAAATTTTTTCAAAACTAATGGTATTATACATGAAACTTCTTGTGTCGGTACCCCTCAACAAAATGGTGTGGCAGAAAGGAAAAATCGCCATATTTTGGAAATTGCTAGATCTCTGTTATTTGAAAATAATGTACCCCAGAATTTCTGGAATCATGCCATATCTACCGCTGTGTATCTTATGAACCGAATGCCATCTAGTACACTAAAATTCCTTACTCCTTTACAAAAACTTTCCTCTTTTGTGCAAATTCCCTCCGCTCTAAATCTGGCACCTAAAGTGTTTGGGTGTGTAGCATATGTCCATGTTCCAAGGGAGAAAAGAACCAAGTTAGACCCTTGCGCAATTAGGTGCATGTTTGTCGGATATGGAAATCACCAAAAAGGATATAAATGTGTTGATTTGGAAACTGGAAAGACCTATGTGACAATGGATGTGACTTTTTTGGAAAGTGAGTCCTATTTTCGGGACCAGCAGGGATCAGTTCAGGAAGAAAATCCAGCGATTTGGTGGGAAACCGCACATGATAACACGGACCGTGTGGACAGCCACACGGACCGAACACAGACTGACATGGACCGAACAGATGGTGATCCGGTCCGTACAGAAGAAGACAGGGACCGTACAGAAGAAGAAACTGACCGATCAGAAGATGACACGGACCGTGCAGAGGATGACACGGACCGTGTCCTAGGACCTGAGGACGGCCGATCGGAAGATGAAGTGATACAGTCCGATGAGGAGGAAGAAATACCACGCTCCAGTTCTCCAGAGGATGTCCCCGAGGTAAGTTCCTTAAACCCTAATCCTAGTAGACGGTACCCTATGCGAACCACCCGAAATGTACTACCAAAACGGTATAGAACAGATGGTGATAGCCAAGAAGGATATGCCATATCCAATTACACTAGTACAGTCGGGTTGTCCAACATGGTGAGAAATTTTACTGAGGAATTATCAAAGATTCGAGTACCCACCAGTGTAACAGAGGCAGTGCTTGATCCTAAGTGGGTTGAAGCAATGGAACTAAAAATGAAAGCTTTGGAGACCACAAAAACATGGAAGTTGGTGACATTGCCAAGTGGCAAGAAAACAGTTGGATGCAAATGGGTGTTCTCAGTAAAATATGATGCCACAGGTAAAGTTGACAGGTATAAGGCCCGGCTTGTAGCCAAAGGGTACACCCAGACATATGGGATTGATTTCCAAGAAATTTTTTCTCCAGTTGCTAAACTTAACACAGTTCGAGTCTTATTGTCTCTTGTAGCAAATTTGGACTGGCCTTTACACCAGTTTGATGTGAAAAATGCGTTCTTGCATGGCGATCTGGAGGAGGAGATCTATATGGACATTCCGCCAGGATACACTCACCAAGAACAAGAGAAGTTGGTGTGTAAGCTAGAAAGGAGTCTGTATGGATTAAAACAGTCCCCCCGAGCGTGGTTTGGGCATTTTTGCAAAGCCATGAAAGCCTACAACTACAGTCAAAGTGATTCTGACCATACTCTGTTCTACAAGCATCGTCAAGGCAAGGTAACCATTCTAATTATCTATGTTGATGACATGATAATTACAGGGGACGATAGTGAGGAGATAGAGTGGCTAGAGCAGAAATTATCGCAAGAGTTTGAGATGAAAAATTTGGGTGGCTTAAAATACTTCTTGGGAATAGAGGTGCTACGCTCAAAGAAGGAATATCTCTATCACAACGGAAGTATACCCTTGATTTGCTTGCAGAAGTGGGGATGCTAAACTGTAAGCCAGCTGATACACCTATTGTCCAAAACTTGAAATTCGAAGAAAATCCAGATAACCCAGTTGTTAACAGGGAAGCGTACCAGAAATTGGTAGAAAAACTTATCTACTTATCACATACCAGACCTGATATTGCGTATGATATAAGTATGGTAAGTCAATTCATGCAGAACTCAAATGAGCAACATATGAATGCTGTGATGAGAATACTGAGATATCTAAAAAAGACTCCAGGGAAAGGTATTCAGTTTAGAAAGAATGGACACTTGGATATTTGGGGCTATACAGATGCAGATTGGGCTGGAGATAGAACTGATCGGAAATCGACATCTGGATACTTCACCTTTGTGGGAGGAAACCTCGTCACTTGGAGAAGTAAAAAGCAAAATGTAGTAGCCTTATCAAGTGCAGAAGCTGAATTTAGAGGAATGTCTAAAGATTTGTGTGAACTGCTATGGCTAAGGAAACTCATGAACGAGCTGAAATTTAAATCGGAAAAAGGTATGCAACTTTACTGTGATAACAAATCAGCGATTGCAATAGCGCATAACCCAGTACAGCACGACAGAACAAAGCACATAGAGATCGATAGACATCATTAAACAGAATTTGGAAGAAAAGATAATCTCATTTCCATTCGTGAGATCTGAGAAACAACTTGCAGACATGCTGACAAAAGGAGTGTCAACAAAATGTTTTGAAGAATCGATTGGCAAGTTAGATATGGTAGATATCTACCTACCAACTTGAGGGAGGTTGTTGAAACAGATATACACGGTCTGTGTATAATTGTATACGGACCGTGTAGCGCGCCGCCAGACAGAATAGGAAGGTGGCAGCTGGCCCTTTTATTTCTTTCCTGTTTTTCTTAGTTATTTTGTTCTTCATTTAGAAGATTATGATTGTATCAGATATAGAAGAAAATAAGAAAAAAGATAGTAAGTAATTAGATAGCATTTATCTATATATTCCCTCCTACCTCCTTTGTAACTATTCATTCAAAAAGAAATAGAAAAAGGTGTGTGTGAGTGTGGAGGACATAGGCACCAAGTTGGTGCCGAACCTCGTTAAATACTGTATTCTTCTCTTTCTCTGTTTGTGTGTATGTTACTCGTGTACGGACCGTATCCAGTGATACACGGTCCGTATAAGAATTCCGCAGGTTGATTTTTACACTATGAACCTGGACTAGAAAAAGGCATTAGTTTATAGTCTCTTATGTTTGTCTGTGATCAAATTGCTGTTTCAATTGGTTGTACACTATAGACTGCAACAATCAGTAGTTCCTCAGCTTAAGCATCCTGCCAAATAAGAAGAAATATGACAAAATAGGAAAGACCTATAACACCAGAAGATGAAAAAATAGTAGTAATAATAATTTAATCTTATAAGCAAAGTAACTATTTCCTATTGTCAACCTTTCTTTTTTTGTGGCTCTTTCTTTCTTTGTTTGCCCCTTTTCTCTAACGCACAATTGCTGACAACATTATTTTGTTAGAACTAGTTCAATTAAATAAAACAATCTTGAATGCACATACCCTCAAATTCTGAATCTATTAATTGCAATTCCAATCAAGCAATTAATATTCAGTCAATAAGAATGTGAACAATCACTAATGAAAACAACTTTGCCAGAAACACTATTAGATTGTTGTTAACAATTAGATTGCTTTTCTTATATCTGCAATTAGTGCAGCAGCTCTATCTGAAAAAATATGGTATAAACTAGAACAATTGGTCTGAAAAAATAGTCCAGTTGATATTAACATATCAAGTATTGGTATCAAGCAA
>JAJGRW010004495.1:0-11003 GCA_025461045.1 Carex parvula | reverse complement strand
TGCCCAATATGCCTTATGTTCTAATTCCACCGGCAAATGACAAGCCTTTCCGTAGATTAGCTTGTAGGGTGTCATTCCGATTGGAGTTTTGAACGAGGTTCTGTAAGCCCAAAGTGCTTCGTCTAGTTTGAGTGCCCAATTCTTCCTGGACCAGGACACCGTCTTTTGCAAGATGTTCTTAATTTCTCTGTTTGAAATTTCTACTTGCCCACTGGTTTGTGGATGGTAAGGAGTTGCCACATTGTGTGAGACGCCATATTTCTTCAGAAGATTGTTGAATTGATTGTTGATGAAATGCGATCCTCCATCACTTATCACTACTCGAGGGATGCCAAACCTTGGAAATATGATCTTCTGGAACAGCCGTTTGACTATGTTTGCATCTGCTGATGGTGCTGGAATTGCTTCCACCCATTTCGATACATAGTCGACTGCTACGAGGATATATTTGTTGTTTCCTGAGCTTGGGAATGGCCCCATGAAATCAATTCCCCAAACATCGAAAATCTCCACTTCTAAGATTGAGTTTTGTGGCATCTCATCGCGTTTGGATATGTTTCCCGTTCGTTGACATGCGTCACAGCGGGAGACATAATCCTGAACATCTCTGAAGATGTCGGGCCAATAAAAACCTGCTTGAAGGATCTTCAATGCCGTCTTTCGGAATGATGCATGGCCACCATATGGGGAAGAGTGACAGTCATGGATGATGCTTTTCGATTCTTCGTGTGTGACACATCTCCTATGTATCCCGTCTACACAAAGGCGGAAGAGGTAAGGATCATCCCAGTAGTAATGCTTGGCACTTGTTAGAAATCTCTTCTTTTGCTGAAATGTCATGTTAGGCGGGATGGCCCCACATGCAATGTAGTTGGCCAGATCTGCATACCATGGCCGTTTGCATGTTTCTACAGAATAAAGGCGTTCATCAGCAAAAGAATCATCAATTGGTTGATCATTACTGCTTTGATGTCTCAGTCTTGACAGGTGGTCAGCTACCGAATTCTCTGTGCCCTTCTTATCCCTAATTTCGATATCAAATTCTTGTAGGAGAAGTACCCATCGGATGAGTCTAGGTTTTGCGTCCTTCTTGTTGATGAGGTACTTGATTGCTGCATGATCTGTATAAATGATGACTTTTGAACCTACAAGGTAAGATCGAAATTTGTTAATTGCAAAGATTACTGCGAGCAATTCTTTTTCAGTTGTTGTGTAATTGCATTGAGCTTCATTTAGAACTTTGCTCGCGTAGTAAATTGCATAGGGTTTCTTGTCCTTCCGCTGTCCCAGGACTGCTCCTACTGCATAATCACTTGCATCGCACATGATTTCAAAAGGGTGGTCCCAGTCAGGTGGTTGGAGAATTGGGGCTGAAATCAAAGCATTCCTGAGTGTGTTGAATGCTTCGATGCATTTTCCGTCAAAGATGAATTCGGCATCTTTCATGGTCAAGTTTGAGAGTGGCTTTGCAATCTTTGAGAAGTCCTTGATAAATCTTCGATAAAAACCTGCATGACCAAGAAAACTGCGAATGTCACGAACACATGTTGGTTGAGTTAATTTTTCAATTACCTCGACTTTTGCTTTGTCCACCTCCAATCCCTTAGAGGAAATGGTGTGACCAAGCACTACTCCCTCCTGTACCATAAAATGACATTTTTCCCAATTTAATACGAGGTTTACTTCTTCACATCTTTTTAGAACTTTAGACAAGGTTCCTTAGACATGAGTCGAAGGTATCCCCATAAACTGAAAAATCATCCATGAATACTTCCATTATTTCCTCAACATAATCTGAAAAGATAGACACCATGGCTCTTTGGAAGGTTGCTGGGGCGTTGCATAACCCGAAGGGCATGCGACGGTAAGCGAAAGTTCCATAGGGGCAAGTGAATGTGGTCTTTTCTTGATCTTGAGGATGAATTGGAATTTGGAAGAAGCCGGAGTATCCATCAAGGTAACAGAAGTATGAATGCTTTGCTAATCGCTCCAACAGTTGATCGATGAACGGAAGAGGGTAGTGGTCCTTTCTTGTCGCCATGTTTAGCCGCCGATAATCAATGCACATTCGCCACCCTGTAACAACTCTCGTTTGGAGCATTTCGTCGTTATCTCCTTTCACAACTGTAGTGCCTCCCTTCTTCGGAACGACCTGGACGGGACTTACCCAGTTGCTGTCAGAGATGGGGTAAATGATGCCTGCATCTAGCAGCTTCAGGACTTCTTTCTTGACCACTTCCTTCAGATTTGGATTGAGTCTTCTTTGCGGTTCTCGTGAAGGTTTGTGATCTTCTTCTAGCAGAATTCGGTGCATGCAAATGGTAGGACTGAGGCCTTTGATGTCATCGATTGTGTAGCCAATTGCTTTCTTGTGCTTCCTGAGTGTATTGACAAGTTTGCTGATTTGGGTTTTGTCAAGTTGAGAGCCGACAATTACCGGATAGGTTCGATTTGGGCCCAGAAATTCGTATTGTAGGTTGGGTGGAAGAGGTTTAAGCTCGAGTTGTGGAGGAGAGGTTGCCTTTTCCTTTTTCTTCTCTTCGTTAATACCCTTATTGGTGAATACGGGTTGTAGGACTTTGGACATGGGAATCACTTCTTCTTCAGTGACGGTAGTGCATCTTGCGCAAGTTTCATTGTAAACCTCGTCAGGTTTAGTGGTGACATCTTGTTCAGGTTGCATTTCGTCATCTTCCCTTCCAAGAAGGTTATCTAAATCCTCAATACCCATGAACTCTCCAAATTCATCGAATGGATACTCTTCCTCTTCAAATTCATCAGTGATGCCCAAGTTGAAGACACGATCAATGTCAGAAGGGTATTTTAAAGCTCTGTTTATGTCGTAAGTAACCTTGTCCTTTCCGACATTTAATGAAATTTTCCCATTCTTGACATCAATCATTGCTCCACATGTGGCGAGGAATGGCCTTCCAAGGATGATTGGAATATGTTCATCTTCTTCCATGTCTACTACAACAAAATCCCCAGGTATCCAAAGGTCTCCAACTTTGATCGGTACATCTAGCAATATTCCTTCAGGATATCGAATTGACCGATCAGCCAGTTGTAATGCCATTCGAGTTGGTGATAGATCTCCACAATTCAATTTCTCAAATACCGCCTTCGGCATTAAACTCACACTTGCCCCCAGATCACATAAAGCTTTCTTAAAATCTGTTGTGCCAATTGTGCACGGTATCGAAAAGCTTCCCGGATCTTTCAACTTTGTCGGTAATTTGCTTTGCACGAGCGCACTACATTCGAGATTGAGTGGGATTGTAGAGAATTCTTGGAGTCTACTGCGGTTTGAAAGAATCTCCTTCAGAAATTTAGCATACGAAGGTATGTTTGCAATTGCCTCAGTGAAGGGGATTGTGATTTGTAGTTGCTTGAGTGTCTCCATGAATCTCGCGAATTGTGGCTCCATCTTGTGCTTGGCCGGCCTTGGAGGGAATGGCAGAGGTGGCTTGTAGGGTGGTGGTGCAATGTATTCAGGTTCGGGTTGTCGCTCGTTTCCACCTACGGTGTCATTCTGCTCCTCAAAAAGGTCTGCCTGCGTTTCGAGTACGGGCGGCTCCAGCGGTTGCGGCTCGTACTCTTCTGAATGTGATGGCTCTGCATGTATCTCATCGGAAGTTTGATCGGGTATGGGAGGTCCCTGATAAGCTGTACCGCTCCTTAGTGTTATACTCTTGCAAGTCTCTCTTGGGTTTTCTTCCGGTTGGCCCGGGAATTTGCCTTTTCCACGTGTGATAGTTGAGAGTTCTTTTGCCATCTTAGAGACATTGTCTTCTAAGTCTTTGTTGCGGTTTGTCAAGGATTCGATCTTTTGTGCGATTTCGGCGTTAGCCTTCTCTTGCTTCTCTAGGAATCTCTCCATTAGTGATGTGATGTCTGGTTGCTGCGGTTGATTGTATTGCCTTGGTTGGTAATTCTGTTGAGGATTATTGTATCTTGGCTGAAAATTGGATTGTGGTTGGTAGTTCTGTTGAGGTGCAGCAGGCCTTTGGTTGTTTGCGTATGAGAAATTCGGATGGTTTCGGTTGTTTGGATGGTATGTGTTGTAGGCGGGCTGAGGTCGAAAGCTGTTATCAATTGCATTTGCTTGCTCCATGTCTTCCTCAGGTTCCGTCATATTCATACATTCGGTCATCTCATGCGCTCCTCCGCAATAGCCACATGCTGTTGCGGCATTGACTGCTGCTACCGTTCGCTGCTTGGTCTGCTTGTTAAGTGCCATTTGCAAAGCATCAATCTTTGCGCTCAGCATGGAGATATCATCTACTCGGTGCATGCCAGGTGTTGGCGCTGGCTTCTTTCGCTCAGGGATCCAGTAGTGTTGGTTGATTGCAATCTCTTCAATTAGGTTGTAAGCCTCGTCAGGTTCCTTGTTCATGATTGCTCCTCCTGCAGAAGCATCAATAGACAACCTATCCGTAGGGTTTAGACCATTATAAAAAGTTTGGACAATCAGCCATCTTTCTAGACCATGATGTGGACAACACCTTAACATATCCTTATATCTATCCCATGCCTCACACAATGTTTCACCATCTCTTTGTTCAAAATTAGTAATTGCATTTCTAAACCTTGAAGTTTTGGACGGTGGAAAATATTTTGCAATAAACATATTAAACAATTGGTCCCAAGTTTGAATAGAATTGGCCGGTAAAGAAAACAACCATGCTCTTGCTTTATCTTTTAATGAGAATTGAAATAGCCTTAGCCTGATTGCTTCATCGGTAACTCCGTTGATCTTTATCGTCTCGCATATCCCTAGGAAAATTGACAAATGAAGATGTGGGTCTTCATGTGGCAATCCTCCAAATTGCTGTTGTGAAACCATATTTATGAGAGCAGGTTTGATCTCAAAATTACGGTTTGTAACAGTTGGCGGGTTTATACTAGAATTAGGATCATTCGCGCGCGGTACGCAATAGTCTCTTAGAAGTTTGGGTCTTGCTGCATCGTGAACTCCATTGTTAATCGGTTCGTTCGGTGGGATATTCATGTTGATCGAATCTGAGTCCTCTTCGCCTTCAGAATTACTGGATGAAGAACTATGATTGGTTCTTATCGGTGATTTGGAAGCGAATTGTCCTCTCCTACTAGCAATCCTCTCGGATCTTCGTACGGATGATTCGGCCAGCGTGCAATGTTCCTAAAAAAAGAAAAGAAAATCTGAAATTTAAACTAAAAACCGAAAATAGAAAGAAAATAAAAAAAAAGAAAAACGAAATTAAAAATAAAAGAAAAATGAAAATAAAGAAAGTAAAAAGAAATCTAGGCGTTTCTAATTAATTGGATTCAATGGTCAAAACAAGGGCGTCTTTCGAGGCCTTGCACAATGAACCGTTATTCCCCGGCAACGGCGCCAAAAAGCTTGATCACTCAAAAGAGAGCAATGTTTCTTTTAATATTTATAAACTCGTAAATGCTATCGGTTCGGACTGCAAGCGCACAATCCTTATCGAGTAGTATATGCGAGGTCGATCCACAGGGAATATTGGTTCAGTGTCTTGAGCGATCGAATCACAACCTTTCGAAAGGCTAGACGAAATCTGAAATTTGAGAGATGTTTGTTGATCAATGTAAATTAGGAAACAATTAAAAGTAATTAAAATAAAGATAGAGATGAGAATTCCTAGGGTTTCGGCACACCGTTGCCACTCAATCCGTCTTGACAATATATTCCTGTTGCGTCTGATTTCCTGTTGTTGTTTTATGAAAGATAACTACATAGGTCACTGCGATTTATGTTACGCCAGAATGACAGATCTTTCATCGAGACTCTACTCAGGACAATGCGATTTATCTTACGCAACTATCGGGTCTCTTATCTCCCAAATTACTACACAGATCACTGCGATTTACCTTACGCAAATGATGGAATTTGGTCATGCGTTTTGTTGTTCTGGTTTATGGCTTCCCCGCGAAGGTTTTCTTCACATAAACCTAATAGATCTCAACGAGGCTAACTCATCCAAATAGTTCTTTCGAGTTATTAAAGTACTGTCACTACCCTAACAAACTCAAACTAGATCATTGAAATTAGGTGAAGAGATAGTAAATCACAAAAGCATATTCGATACAACAACAAGAAATCATAATCAACAGAAATATATATATCAAAACATCAAGAGTAACAAGGTTTACTGCCTAGCCCTAAGAAAAGGAACTTAGCCGCGGAACGGCATGGTTACAATCACTCCTCTCTTCTCTCTTTAATCAAATCTAACCCTAATTACAAAGATATCTATTCCCTCTGTCCAGGGGCCTTTTATAGGAGTGTAGGGACGTCTGGAGTTGATTGGAAGCCAAGGAATTGATCTGGAAACAGCTGTCGGCAGTTATTTCCCAAGAGTCGCCTTCGGTTACGGACCGTATCAAGGTGATACGGTCCGTAATGGGACCTTGGCAGTTATGGTTGTAACTTCCTGCGCTATCTTCTGAGCCTGTGCTATGCCTGGTCCGTATTAACCAATACGGGCCGTAACAGGGTCTTAGTCGATAAGCGTTGCTGATCCGATTGACCCGATTCTAGCTCCATTTGATGTAGAATAGTCCCAAAACCTGTTTTCTGCAATAAAACTTAAAGAAGGGTGACAGTAGCCTTTTTCTCTAAATAATTAAACATAAGTGTGAGAAAATATGTAAAACCTAAGCCAAAACCCTACGTAAATCATCATCATTTTGACTCTGATCATGGGGTTTGAAGGTTCGGCATGATAGTCATCTTCCTCTTCGAGGTCTTCATTAGTGGTTATCATGAAGACCGCCACCTCTTCTTCTTGTTTTGGGCATGCTTTAGTGACCCTTCGTTTCTTTTGAGTGGCATTTGGCGCCACTATTATTAGGCCTCCAGTGTTGGGGGGGCGCGGATACGTTCGTGCCCCCAGTCTATCATGCACGCTGGCCGGTCTTCTTAGACTTTGAGGGGTTCGATTTGATCCCTCATTGTTTGAGCTTTGAGAGATGCTTGCACGCATCTCTCGGAGAAGCGTTGGTTTTAGTGAGGCACCAGAGGGTGCCCCCAGCCTCGGGGATGAGAACGTTGGCTTTGGTTTTGGGAGGAAGGCACTGTCATGTGCCTTAGGTTTCGAGGCTGGGAATGTCAGCCTTGATTTGATCGAGTGTTGGGCATCATTAGATGCCCTCAGCTTTTGAGCTGGAAATGTCAATCTAGACTTGACGGAAGCGAACGTAGGGGCTTCAAGTGCAGGGTGCACGTAGTATCGGCTCCTGCGTTGCTTCAGCATGCGAAGCTGCTTGTGGGCCCTATGGATGGCCCTAGCGGTGTCATCAACCGTTTGGCGGTTGGTGTTCATTTCTTTTGGTGTATGGATGAACGAGATGGTTTGAGGGATCTCTCCTGCTGCACGTATGTGTGCAGTAGAAGAGTTCCTCCTCACTATCCTCAACGGGGAGAATGAGTTGCTGGTGGGAAGGGCTGGTTGAGCTACCAGCTCATTCTGATAAGCTTGGAGGTTTCTTTTCTTGGTGACCGACAGAGGGGTCACGAAAGTTTGGTTGACTTTGGTTGTCTTCTTAGACGCGCGCCTCCTTGCACGTTTAGTTTTGGAGAGTGGAATGAACGTCTTACCGTCCATTCCTTTTGGGGTGAGAAAGTAGCAGGCTTCCTCACCATCTTCGATTTCCTCCTCGGTGACAGACCCGAGGGACAGTTGCTCATTCATCAGAGCAGGAACAGGGGCCTCGAACTCCCTGACTTCGTTGACGGGGACTGCAAAAGTCCCAAAATAGACCACCTCCTCGCCAGCAGGGAGGCTGGTAACTTGAGCAAACGAGCATGCGTTGGTTGCGGTGTAAGCCATTCCTGCAAACAAGCAAACTCAAGATTTCATTAGTCAATTTTCATATGTAAATTCATACATGAGTGTTAGCCCGATTATTCAATCCATAGGCGTCGATATCGAATGTAAAAGGAAATGACATAACCCAAGCGGTCCAATAACTCGTTGTTGATTGTTACGAAGTCATTAGCTACTTGAGTACGTTCCTTTTACCTTCGTATCGGATCCCGAACCTGTGAGGAGGAGAAGGTCCCACCGGGCGTGCCAAAACCTGTAGGGCGCAGAAAGTTGCACAGCTGTTGGTATGGGAGGTGTGTGCATGTGTACTTAAATGTCTCGTGGTTCAATGCTCTCTGTTGATTAAAGAACATTGAACTCGAAACACTCAAGTTCTTTCTCTCTACTATTCCTTCTGGTTCACCCTCGACAGACCTACGATTCGTGATCGGTCCATCGAGAGAGTTTAATGATTGTGGGGACGTTTAACTCCCAGCGGGCGCAAGCCCCCGCTGTTAATTACATCAGATGGCCCTCCCAAGCCATACTGAATACCTCGTTCATTCCAGGATTTATGCCTACTTGTTGTGAATTGAATAAAAGGGCTAAAAGGGGAAACTCATGTACTTGGTTTTCGTGTGTTTCTTTGATTACCATTATTTTAGGTATTTAATTAGTGTACATGTATGGGATGTAATGATTATTATTAAGGTTCATTTATTACACATTTATTTATTTATTTTATAAACATATTTGTACTTGAGAAAACATATTTACACTTTTTTGTATTTTTATTTAAGAGAAAATGATTGAAACATAAAGAAAAGGGTATTTTCGTCATTTCAGGGCCTGGCTGACGTTTGGACATGTTCAATTTTGGTTTAGAAAGGTGGAGGATTCAATTTGGGTTCGTTTGGAGGTGGTTTGAGTCAATTCGGACTTGAAACGAAGAAGTTGTGACCAAAAAGGACTTATTCGTAAATATTTATGTTTTTCTAGGGGCTTATTTACAAAGCTGGAAGGGTATGGGTTTGTGATTTGGGCTTTAGACAAGGTCTCATGTGAAATTTGGGCCTCTAAGGGCTTATTTGTGAGAGTTTTGTGCTGTCAGGGGCCTTTTTGTAAATTCACAGGGGCTTCGCTAGAAATATTGGAAAATCAGAGGGGGTCTTCCGTAAAAAGGGGTTGATTTATGATTTTATTTATTGTCTGGGCTTTAAGATTCGGGTTTTTGGGTCTCTTAGATTCGTGTATTGGGCTTTGAGATGTGGGCAGAGCTTCAGGATTCGTGCTGGCCATTTGATGTGTATTCTGGACTTTAAAACCCGTGCTGTCATTCAAATCCCATCATGGCGCCAGAATTGAGGGTCTCAGATTGCTTTAAGACCCGTGCAGCTGTTTTATTTGATTTCTACTTGTGTTCAACATTTAGACCTTTAAAAATTCATATCTATTTGAAACAAAGTCAGAAAAATATGATCTTTATGTCTATTTTGCGTGTTTTTAAATGTTCTACCTAATTATGATGTTTATTTTATTTTTGATCTTTTTTGTCATTCGGTACTGCCCATTTTCCAACAGCAGCCCCTTTTTATTTAAATGCTGTTTTTCTACTTTTTGAATCTGAACTTTGAAAATTCATATAAAATCGAAAAATAGTCAGAAAAATGCAAACTTGGTGTCCATTTTGTGTGTTTTGAAGTCCTCTATCCAGTGGTGAAGTCCATTTTTATTTTGGTCCCTGTACCGGTCCAGAAGGTACTGTTTACCAGAGAAGGTCATTTTGGCAATTTAGAGGGCTTTTATTATGTCATTGGTGCATGCTTTGTAGTGTAATGTTGGTTCATTGTTCCAGAGGGTACTAGGGACTGATTTAGAATATTTACAACTAATTCCATGAATTAAACATCATTTTTTTTAGGGACTTTTCATAGCCTTTGTTGCTATATCTTTGGTACCAATGAACAAAAGGGAAAGGAAAAAATCCAAAAATTCCGAAAATGGTGCCAAAAATCTGCCAAAATGTGGTTTTATGCAAAGAAGCCCCTGATTTTGTTTAAAATCGTGTTTTTGATGTTTTTTGAAGAACATGTCATTAAGATTTCCTTAGGTTTAGAGATGCAAACATCCAACTTGTCATTTGTTTACACTTCAAACCTTCCATCTTTCATCATTTGCATATATTTGGAATATTTAATTTCCTTTAGCATATTGGCTTAGGAAATCAAATATTCTTCTATACACAAATGGATCTAAAAAGGGAGGGTCATTGAAATATCACAAGTTTAAAGCACAAATGACATATCATAGCCAAAGCTAATATCATTTAATACATTAGACTTCAATTTCTCCCCATTTGCACATAGTTTTTAATTCTTGCCAATATTCATGCATGTAAATGCACTAATTATTGACTAAATTAATCCCTTTGCACAAATAGGCCCTTTGATCATTTAGGTTGAGAGAATAATAGGGGAGACCTCATGGCTCAACCCTACTACCTCTTGTGTTTAATTTTTGTTGTTGTCACTTTATTGTTCTTTTAACATCCTCATAAAATAATTAATATAGTTTTCATATGAAGGGAGACCTCATGGCTCAACCCTCATACTTCTACTACTTAATTATTTTTAGAAGAAATTAAAAGAGTTTAGAGAAGGAAAGAAAATATCAAAGATCAAAACTTTATTATTTTTATTTCATAAACTCCAAATAAAAGAGATGTAAAATATTAACATATATACATATTAATACTTATATGTATATTTATATATATTTTTATGCAAAGTAAAGAAAAAGGTAAGAAGAATCACATTTTATATTTTTTTATGATTATTTCATGAAAGATGCAAAGAAAGGAACTAAAAAGGGAAATATATTTTTGTTTGATCCCTCAAGTTACATATTTCATTTTATTCATCCTATGATGAACTAGAAAACTATGCAACTCTCACATTCATGATTTTTGAAGGTTTAGAAATAAAATAAAAGAGGAAGAGGTGAGGGATAAAACTAGAATAATGAAGAACAACAAGAAAAATCATCAAAAAACCTTCTTTATTTCGAATAAAAACAGAATATTTACAGAACCTTGCTCATTAGAGCCTTACATTGCATAGGTATTAATTACCTCTTAAACTTGCTTGAAAACTTCAAATTTCTAACCTAGCCTTGGTGTAAAAATGGGGTTTT